>CAUYSK010007943.1:0-14425 GCA_963575035.1 Avahi laniger
CCTGTAGTCCCAGCTACTTGGGAGGCTGAGACAGTAGGATTGCTTGAGTCCAGGAGTTTGAGGTTGCTGTGAGCTAGGCTGACGCCACGGCACTCGCTCCAGGCAAGAGAGTGAAACTCTGTCTCAAAAAAAAAAAAAAAAGAATAGAAGACAAACATACAAATAAAGAATTACAATACAGTGTGACGTGTAGATTTTGGCTCAAGGTACTTTGGGGTGGAGTGCCACACCCAGGAGAGGTCAGTGAGTCCTCACAGAGATGGCAATGTTTGAAATGGTTCTTGAAGGATATGCAGGAATTTGTCAGGCTGAGAAAAGGGCAAGTCAAATCTGGCAGAAGGAAGATCACATACACAGACAGAGAGAGCTGAAAGTACCTGGCATGATTAAGAATCAGAGAGTGATTCAATGTGTCTAGAGGTTGAATACATAAAACAGTTTGTAGGGATAAGACCAGAAAGAGAAATTGGAGCCATATTGTATGCCAAAAGGAGTTTGCACATTAACTTCTAGGCAATGGAAAAATGATGAGTTTTTACAATGACAAATCTACAATGTGAAAGAAAAATTTGAACCAGAGAAAAAGTAGCACTTGAGCTTTACTTTGAATGACAGTTTGCATTTGGATAAACACAGAAGGAGTATAAAGGACTAGCAGAGGCTCGGAGTCCTGAGGAGTATAGTTAATTTATAGGAGCAGTGAGATCAGCCAGGTGAGATGGGTAAGTAATCTTTGAGAAGTAGTAGCTGTTGTCAGAGGAGGAGGAAAAGATTATAGAGTGAAGAATCTTGAATGGCTGGGTGAAGAGGTTGGACTTTATTTTAGAGGCTTATTGGGCAGCCACTGGACATTTTGATCATGACACTTTAGGTGGTGACATGTACTATGACTTGAGTTAGGAAGACAGAAAGCATCAAGTGCTAGGTACGTGGAAGTAAAATTAGTCTCTGCTTGGAATGCTGAATCCCTGCTGGCAGCAATGAGGCTGAATAGGTAAGTATGGACCTTAGCAATGTTTTTAAAGATGAACCAAAGGTATTTGGTCCATCACAACCTCATTAAAACTTCTCTCAAAGTCTCACTACAATGTCTGATCACATATTTTTTAAAATTCATATGCTACCAAAAACTGGTATTGACTGTCAAACTTTTTCCAGCATCTGGGAGGAATATTTTTTGCCTACCCCATTAAAATGTAACTTGATGGAAAATGCAATTGATAATGCATCCGTACCATGTTCAACTGAAAGAAGGTAGGTGCTCCATTCCTTCCTATAAAGAATGAAGAATAAGAATAGGATTGGAGTTTCAAAGTCATAACTAACAAAAGGCGAAGAGAAGACAACAATATAGCCCTGGGTGCTTGTTTATGGGCTTACAATAAATATACCAATAAGATAATTTTTTATTTTACCTTTGCACTGTTAGAATATTTAAATTTGTTGAATTTTGAATGCATAAATGGCACCTTTTCCTATAGATTTATTTATGTCTGGGTACATTATAGCAAGAAGTATGTTTGCTATATATTACAGTTGCCCCCAGGGAGAAATTTGCCTTTGCTATAGCAATAGCAGAAACCAGAAGACAATGAAGTAACGCCTCCAAGATCCTGAAAGAAAATTATTTCCAGGCCTAGTGCAGTGGCTCTTGCATGTAATTCTAGCACCTTGGGAGGCCTGTTACCAAAAGATTGGCACTTGTCCCTGAGGCCACATCAGAAGAATGAGGACAAGTGGTTTGAGGAGAAGGAAAAGGGGGTTTATTAATTTGCCTGCAAATGAAGAGGTTGGCAGACTCCTGTCTCAAAATACCAACATCCTGCCTCTGAGCAGAAGTACAGAGCTTTTAAAGGTTCTGATTAACCCAATGATCCTATGTTTGGCTAAAACGATCTTGTAACCTCTGCCTGGGCAATTCCCCGGAGGTATCTCCAGTGTCACAAAGAACAAAAAGCACTCTCCTGCCCTTCCTGACCACTGGTCTGAGGCAGGGATGTAGGTTTTAATTCTCAAAAAGGGCGAGGGGCTTTTGAAGAGACAGAAAACATTTTTACCCTTTTCCAGGCCATTTCCCCTGTTACAGGCCAAGGTGGGAGGATTGCTTGAGGCCAGGAGTTGAGGCCAGCAAGACCCCATGTCTAAAAAAAAGAAAATTATTTCCAAGAATCATATGCCCAGCCAAACTACTAATTAAGAGTGAGAGTAGAGGAGACACTTTTTCAGACATGCAAAGTTTCAAAAATAATCTATTTCCCATATTTCTCAGGAAGGAAAGAAATAAGCCAAGAATAAAGAAGATAGGGAGCCTTGGAAAATAGAGAAGATCTCACATAGAGGAAAGGGGAATCCCTGAATGATGGTGAAGAAAATCCAAAGGAGACAGCCATGTGGCAGACCAAAAGGCCACCAGTCTCTGTGGGATCATGTCTGAGGGGTCAAAGAGACTTCAGGATCAGAGTCAATAGGCATTGTGAAGAAAATAGAAAACACCACCTCATGGGTTTGAATGTATTGAGTTAATGACAATTACATGAAACACAAAACAAACAAAAGATAAATGTAAAAGAAAACAACATGCAGGAAAGGGAAAGTGGAACATACTATGTGGCTTAGCTGTAACTGGCATTTACATAGTCATAATAATGTAAATGTTGAATATTATGCTAGCCAAAATTATGCCATAAACATATTGGCAAAACAGGAGAAGAGTGACTGGTGAGGGCAAGGAAATTAGAGCTAAATATCCATCTTCCAAAGTGAAAAATCAATAGAGAATAATGCCTGAAGCTGAAAAACTCACAAACTTGCAATATAAGCATGTTATTTGAGATATTGAGGTAAATTTCAAGAATCAGCTAAAAGAGTTGAAAACAGTTGTAGTAAATTGATCAATGGGGAGGGGTGTTCAGAGGATGGTTTTCTCATAACAATCTCAAAAAAACTAAATTTGGAGAAAATAAAGGGATTGTGCCAATATTTACTCCCACAGGTTTGTATGAGAGTCTCTGCTTCCTTGATCCCTTACCTACAACAGGGTATCACAATTGAAGGAAGGAAGGAAGGAAGGGAAGAAGGGAGAGAAGGAAAGAGAAAAAAGAAAACGAAAGAAAAATCATTGTTCATTTGGTACTCCAAAACTGACATCTTTTATTTTTATGCCTTTGATTACCAGTGAGGATGAACATTTTTTTCATAAGTTTAAAAGTAATTTATGCGGTGGCTCATGCCTGTAATCCTAGCATTCTAGGAGGCCGAGGCAGGTGGATAGTTTGAGCTCAGGAGTTTGAGACCAGCCTGAGCAAGAGCGAGACACTGTCCCTACTAAAAAAAAAAAAAAAATAGAAATTATCTGGACAACTAAAAATATATAGAAAAAATGAGCCAGGCATGGTGGCACATGCCTGTAGTCCCGGCTACTTGGGAGGCTGAGGCAGGAAGATCGCTTGAGCCCAGGAGTTTGAGGTTGCTGTGAGCTAGGCTGACGCCACGGCACTCTAGCCCGGGCAACAGAGTGAGACTCTGTCTCAAAAAAAAAAAATTATGTACAATACAATGTATACTATTTGCGTGATGGTTACACTAAAAGCCCAGAAGGCACCACTATGCACTATATCCATGTAACAAAACTGCACTTGTACCCCCTAAATCTATAAAAATAAAAAAATGTGTATAATACATATAAAATTTACTTCCTTAACTATTTTTCAGTGTACACTTTAGTGGCATTAAGTATTTGCACAATGTTATGTTACCATCACAACCATCCATCCACAGAACTCTTTCCGTCTTACAAAACAGAAACTCTGTGCCCATTAAATAATAATTCCCCATCCCCCTAACTCCCAGTCCCTGCCAACCACCATTCTACATTTTGGCTCTACAAATTTCATTACTGTAGGTAACTTACATGTCTTAGCCAGGATTTTCCAAAGAAACAGAACCAATAGAATGTGCTTTGAGAGAGAGAGACAGAAAGAGAGAGAGAGAGACAGAGAGAGAGAGTGATTTATTATAAAATATTGGCTCATACAATTATGGAGGCTGAGAAGTTCTAAGATTTGCAATTGACAGGCTGGAGACCCAAGAGAGCCAATGCGGTAAGTTCCAATCTGAAAGCCAGCAGATACTGAACCCAAGAAAAGCCAATGTTTCAGTTTCAAACTGAAGGCAGTAGAAAGTGGTGTGTTCCAGCTCAAGCAGTCAGGCAGGAGGAGCTCCCTCTTACTCCAGCGAGGACCAGCCTTTTTGTTCTAGTCAGACCTTCAGTTGAGTAGATGAGGGCCACTCACAAGGGTTGTGGGAAGAGCAATCTGCTCCATTCAGTCTGTTGTTCAAATGTTAATTATAACCAAAAACACCCTCACAGACACACCCAGAGTAATGTTTGACCAAATGTCTGGGTGTTTCATGGCGCTTCAATTTGACACAAAAAATTAACCATCACGTCATACAAATGGAATCATGTAGTATTTGTCTTTTTGTGATTGACTTATTTCACTTTACGTAATGTCCTCGAGGTTCATCCATGTTGTAGCATGTGTCAGAATTTCCTTCTTTTTGAAGGATGAATAATATTCCATGGTATGTATATGTTACGATTTGTTTATCCATTCATCTGTCACTTGGGTTGGACACTTGGGTTACTTCCGCCTTTTGGCTATTGTGAATAATGCTCCTATGAACAAGGGTGTACAAATACCTCTTCTAGTTCCTGCCTTTAATTCTTTTGAGTACATACCCAGAAGTGGAATTGCTGGACCATATGGTAATACTATTAAAACAGTATTAAATACTATTCATATGGTAATACTATTTTTAACTTTTTGAGGAGCCCGGCATATTGTTTTCCATAGCAACTGCACTATTTAACATTTTCACCATCAGTGTACAAGAGTTCCAATTTCTCCACATCCTCACCAACACTTGTTGTTTTCTGTTTTTTTGATAGCAGTTTTCCTAATGGATATAGAGTGGTTATTAGTTTTTTATACTTAAATTTTAGTCATTTGTGTCCATTTTTGTCACTTAGTAGGTTTTTGTCATTACCTCTTTAAGACTATAGACCCAAGTGTCAGAGACAATGCTTGTTACAGTAGGTGGCTAATCAGTACTAATTAGCGGTAATTTTCAAAAGACAATATATAGTAAATAGAGGCTAGAGAACATAAATGCCTCTTTATTTTATTTTATTTTTTGAGACAGAGTCTCACTGTGTTGCCCGGGCTAGAGTGCCGTGGCGTCAGCCTGGCTCACAGCAACCTCAAACTCCTGGGCTCAAGCGATCCTCCTGCCTCAGCCTCCCAAGTAGCTGGGACTACAGGCATGCGTCACCATGCCCGGCTAATTTTTTCTATATATTTTTTTTAGTTGTCCAATTAATTTCTTTCTAATTTTAGTAGAGACGGGGTCTTGCTCTTGCTCAGGCTGGTTTCGAACTCCTGAGCTCAAACAATCCGCCTGCCTCGGCCTCCCAGAGTGCTAAGATTACAGGCGTGAGCCACCGCGCCCGGCCCCATAAATGACTTTTACTCCTTTTTCTAAACTGCTGATTCTCCACACACTCTAATCCTTTACAGCCTTTTCTCAATTACACAAGAGACCCTAAAGTTTAATTGTAAATGATTATCTAAAATTGCCATCATGATTTATTTGTGTTATGACCAAATTTTGTGTGATTTTTTTTTAATAATTGTACCATTTGAAGTAAATCATTCTTTGGGCATCATACACTATGATTATTCATAAGGGAAGATTAATTTGTTTATGAGCATTTACCAAATCTTTAGTCAGAATACACAAAGGCCTCTAGGAGCTTACAGACCAGGTATGAGGAAGGGAAAATATGTATTGGTACTCAAAGTAACAGAGAAAAAGATTCCTAGACAACATATGATTGAATTTAAGGAAACCATTCCATGCAATATTATTGATTGTCCACTGTATGCTACATACTACACTGTTTACTGGGAGAATAGTAGTAAATAAGACAGTTTCCTGCCTTCATGGAACTTAGGATCTATTTAGGCTATATTATATTTAGAAGTTTGAGTTTGCTATTGATCAACTGTCTTCAAACTGTGCTTTGGAGATTGTCATATAATAAGGAATTTGTGTGATTTTTGTCCTGGGTTCCTGGCTCAGATAAGAGTATCTTTGTTATATGAGCCTTTGGGAATATTCCTGAGTTTATGCTAATAAGGTGACTCATGGTGGGAATCGAGGTAGCTTCAGGATGGAGACTGGTTATTCCAGAAAGACCAACCATGTGATTAGACAGTTGGGGCTTTGAACCACATGATATCAGTCCAGCCTCTTGACCTGGGGTGGGGGGTTCAGAGGTTGAGCTCAATCATGTGGTCAAAACCCCGATAAAAATTCTGGATGCCAAAGCTCAGTGGAGCTTCCAGGTTGATGAACACACCAGTACCCCAAAAGGGAGACACATCCTAATTCAATGGCAGAGGGTGTGGAATCTCTGCATTTGGGACCCTCCAAGACCTCACTCTATGTATCTCTTTATTTGGCTGTTCCCAACAAAAAGAAATGATAAATGTTTGAAATGACAGATATACTAATTACCCTGATCTGGTCACCGTAGATTATATATATCAAAACATCACTATGTGCCCCGTGAATATGTACCATTATTATTTGTCAATTTTAAAAATTAAAGTAAATTTTAAAAGTTTTTAAAGTCTGTTTTCCATATCAGCCTCCTAGGTCGCCATTATTGAGTGGTCAATAAGTAACAATGACTGTTATATCTGTTTTACAAAGAAGAAAACCTAGGCTTAGAGGGGATAAATAAATTACTCATATATTCATGTGAAGTGTTCAAGGACTTGACTTCTGTGAAGAGAAGGGGAAATTGAGAGCCAGCGTAGAAGAATTGTCAAGTGGCTAACTATCTGTGAAAATTAAAAGATAAAGACAATCCAAAGCTAATTTAAAGGTTATAATCCAAAGGAAACCAGATTTTGGAGATATCAGTAACCGCAAAAGAAAAGGTGACTTTACATAAAAAGGAAACAGAAACATTTGAAGGTCAAAATGTGATAGGAAAAGTGAGAGTAGGAAAAGAAAGATAACCCAGGAAGATTAGTTTAATCTTAGTTTCGTCATCAATAAAATGGGGATAATAACATTTAGCTCACAGAACTAGTGATCATGAGAATTCCAAGTTAGCTGCCTGGCATCTTTTTTTTTTTAGAGTCTTGCTCTGTCACCCTGGCTAGAGTGCAGTGGCATCAGCCTAGCTCACAGCAACCTCAAACTCCTGGGCTCAAGTAATCCTTCTGCCTCAGTCTCCCAAGTAGCTGGGACTACAGGTGGGCACCACCATGCCTGGCTAATTTTTTCTCTTTTTAGTAGAGATGGGGTCTCATTCTTGCTCAGGCTGATCTTGAACTCCTGACCTCAAGCGATCCTCCTGCTTAAGCCTCCCAGAATGCTAGGATTATAGGCATGAGCCACCGCACCCAGCCTGCTGCCTGGTATTATCTTTGGCATATTTCAGGTTTTCCACAAACAATCATTCCCTTTCCTTCTTCTCAGTATGTATTGTTAGAACAAGAGAAACATATGATCAGTGACCCAAAAGAGAGACTCAACTATATCTGCCTGTTCACAATCTACACAACTTACTAAGACCCTTTTACAAAGTCAGTGAAATCCTGCCAATGTGGCAGAAGTAGCCCAATGTGTTTGATATCCCCTAGCTGAAAGTTTAGCATTGCTGGAGAAGGATCATGCTAAATCACAGCCCATAACCACCAAATAATAAAATTTAGTATATATTAGAACATTGCAAAAAAAATCTTTGCATTTATATTTAATATTTATACACATTAATATCAAAATGAAATTATGAAAATATTTTTATTTGAAACATGTTCAAGTCCTAGGCTCAGATTATCATGTGCAGCTTTCTTTCTTACATGACGGAGAAGAACACTGAATAGTTATGTGGGACAAGTTTTGTAGGAGGGACCATTTGTGCACTGTAGGTTGCCTAGCATCCCTAGGAATACTAGGAATGGCCCCTGTCGCTGTGACAACTCCAGAAAACATAAATTTGAAAACTGCATCCTATAAGGTGAAACTACTCCAGTCGAGGGCTATTGCTCCAGGGCTTCCCTTGTTGGGTACAGGGCGGATGTCTGGGACAAAGAGCAAAGATCTCTCTATTTACCTCGGCACAATTATGAGCCTCTCTCAGCTGCCTGTCACCGTTTCTAGCTAAATTGTGGTCATCACTGCTCTCTGAGCAATTGTTCAAATGCGGGCTCCATAAGGGCTGTGGGTCCAGGGCCTTCAAGGCTACTCTCTGCACGCAGTTTCCAGATCGGACCACCCAGCTGTCACTGGCCTTCTGTCCCCTGCTCAGCTCCTGCCCCCTGTGGCACAAGCTGTTAGCGCTCGCTGATGGGGTTGCTCTTTGGGGTGGAGCGGCCACAGGACTCTAGTTTGGACGTGTGCAACAGAGCACCCCTGACTAACAGGAAACTCCAGCAACCTTGCTGAGTAAGCTGTGGGGAAATGGCTGTGTCACTGTTGACCCCAACGCCTGTGCTTCCCTTGGGACCTTGCCCCTTCTCTTGGCTTTGGGGATGAGAGGGGCAGACTGCATGAGAAAATTGCCTTTTCTGTCCTTTTAAAACCCACAGTATCAGTGATGCTCTCTCTCCCCTCGCCAGCTCTATTCCTCATATGCTACGGAGCTAGATGGGGTGCCCGCTCACGGCAGTAAGGCAACAATGCCCGCTCTAGTAAACTGGGGAAGGCGTCTAGTCCCAGTCTGGCAGGATTCTTCAGAATGTGGCGTCATTGTGCCTCTTTGTCTCAGCTCTGGGTCCTGCTTTCCATTTCCAGGAAGAGAGGAAAAATCCTTCTTAACATCCTGTTACTATAGATAGTTAGTTGTCCCTGGGGAGGGTGCTGAGGGTTCAGGGTGGGAGACAGACGAACATTTCACCATACACCTTTGTACCGTTTGACTTTGTGTCACATGCACTTACTCCTTGATTCAGTTAAGAGCTGTCTCGTTCTGAAAGGAAGGAGGAATAAGTTAGTCTACACGCCTTGCCTCGAAATGATACCCATGATGTATTGTTAAGTTAGCAAAGCAAGCTGCAGCATAATGGGCCTAATAGTAATCGTAGTAATAGGTGTAAAACAGGCATAATATTTAATAGCAAAAGGAAAAGAAATGCACAGTCCCCACTGGCGCTTATGTTGGTATGTGTTTCGCAAGTGTGAGGAAAGGCGTGGAGGGTCACATACCCGTCAGTTAACACGGTTATCTCAGAGGGGTGATGATGAGGTAAGAGAAAAACTTGTATTTCCTTTGGTATTATTTTAAATTACAAAAATAACACACGCTTGTTGGAACAAAGGCAGGTTCAAACAAGCGCGTGTTATTTCTGTAACTTGAAAAAGGAAGGAGGGGAAGGGAGAGAAGGTAGAAGAAAAGGAGGAACGGATTACACCACCGTGCCGTCAATCACCGTCCCAACAAACTAATCAACAAAACGAACTTGTAGCTCTCCTACACAGGCATGCCCGACACCCTGAGGCAGGCTTATTTTTTTCCCTCCCTTTGTTCTGAAGTTCCTGTTTCAGAAATAGACGACACACAGGCGCTGATCACACTCTCTCAGGACCAGCTTGTGAAGTTTCTTCAGGGCAGAGGTCTTCTCTTAACTTTCTAAGATGTGTTGGACCCTGTATGGTAGAAGAAATTTTTCATTGTGTTTGTAACTAAAACAAACAAAACCAAAATTTACATGGCCGTCCGTGGTTAAGGAGTTTAGTCTCATCCGGCATCTACTAAATCCTTTCTTGAGAGCAAAATGCAATAGGGGGAAAAAAGCACAGAGGAGTCACCAGAAGAGGAGGCATCTGAGCACATGGGATGATGGGGACAGGAACCCACCTCACAGCTTTCCGCACGGTGACCTGGCCTGGACTTCCCTGAGCAGCAAATCACCTGCGTGCATTTCTTTCCCGCTGAAACAATGGACACTGCACCCCTTAAAACATGCCTAATAGCACAAATCTTACTGCCCAACATAAGGTGAAAAAAATATTTATGCACATCAGACAGGCAATGATTTATAAAAACAAAACAAACCCGAAAAGCCTTGATAATAAAGATAAGAATGGGGTAAGAGAATCATATATTCCTGGGGGGTGTGTAAAGTAGTACGTTATTCTGGGATGTAATATAACTACATGTTTCAAGGACCTAGAAACATTTTACACCCCTCTAGGACTCTAGCCGGAGGAAATAAACAGAGATGTTATCAAAGATTTGGTATGAGGATGTTTTGTACAGCATTATTTATAATACTGAAATAATTAATTGTTCAACAGGAATGACTAACTGAATTAGAGTTATAATTTATACAGTCATAAAATCTTCATAATATGTTTAAAAGGCTAGAAAATAAAACTATATATCAATGTGATTCAAATTTTTTAATGTATAATAAAGATATAAAAATATAGATTACATTTGAGTGGTCAGTTCATGAACAATTATAAAATTTTCTTCATCCTTTTTATGTTTCAAAATATTTCTACTATAAACATATGTTCATTTTATTATTGAGGAAAGTAAAATGAAGGGGAAAAACATGAGTTCTATTCCCACACAAAGAGAATGAATTCTCCTTGACACATTTAAATTCATGAATTTAGGACAACCTATTAACTGACCAATGTCAGGTAATTAAACAGTCTATTTCTGAATCCATAGATTTCCCTAAGGTTCTAAAAGATGTACCTGTTTAGCTACCAAGGAGCCATTACTCTCAGGAAAAAAGAAGACCCCAAATTAAAAATAAAATAATCTTTTGTTCTTTCTCATTTTTCTCTTTTTTCTTGATAGAAACTTCTCTATACACACAAGAATTTGACAAGTTTGTGCTGCTTATGCATCTAAAGAACTGGCACTTTGAATGGGATTCTGAATAGAATTTGTACAGATGGAATGTAAATATCACCCTGAACTGAATTGGCCCTCATCCTGTCCAGCCAATCTGGAAATGTCTTCTAAGCTGTTTATTGCATGCGTCTAGAGCTCAGGGGAAGGTGTGGGCTGAGATGCAAATAATAGTATCATTAGCATATGCATGACAGCCGAAACCATGGGAGCAACTTCCATCTAAATCAGTGATTCTCAAATGGGAGCAATTTTGTCCCCTAGGGAACATTTGGCAATGTCTGAAGCCATTTTTGACTTTCATAACTGGGGGTAGGGTGCTACTGGCATCTGGGTTGAGGCCAGGGATGCTGCTGGACATTCTACAATGAACAAGACAACCTTTTACAACAAAGAATTACCTGGCTCAAAATGTTAGTAGTGCCTACATTGTATATTCCTACTCTAAACTCAAAACTTAAAACTGAACTCAACCTTTTCCCTCAAAACTTGTTTCTCCTCCTGTGTCCCTATCCCAGTCATAGTTACCCATTTTAATCTGTTAACCAAATTAGAAACTACAGGTCCCCCTTAAACTTTCTTATACCTTTACTTCTCATATCCAAATGATAACCAAATCCCATCACATTGACCCTGTTCACATCCATCTAATCCTTTCCCTCTTCCCAATCTCTCCGTCGTTGTCCTGGTTCAGACCTTAATCATAAATCGGTTTGCTATAAGAACTTTCTAATGATTTCCTCTCTCCAATCTTGTCACCCTCTGATCTCTTCTCCACATCGTTTCCAGGATGATCTTTCTAAAATGCAAATCTAATTATGTCACTTCACTGCATGAAATCTTTGACTGATTTCCCTTTACCCTCAAGATTAATTCAAAACTCCTTATCAATTACACAAGCCCCTTCATGATCCAAACTTCTCCTATCACTCACTCTGCTATATTATAAACAACCTTCTCTTAGTATTCTGTCTCCCTCAGTAGACTATGGGTACCCTGAGGGAAAGATCGATGTCTCTTATCTCTGGACTCCCCAGAGCTGGCACAATTCCAATTTCTGTTTGTCCAACTAATGAAGGAGATCACTCTGAGAGAGAGTGCAGGAGTGGGAAGAACAGAGAACCACGGACAGAATCCTGGGGAGCACACATGTTTAGGATAGGAGATGAACTCAGGAGACTGGAAAGCAGTGAGACATGCAGAACCAGGAGATCATAGTGTCAACAACGCCAAGGGTAGAGAAGATCATTTTAAGGAAAACAGGATCATCAAATACCACAAAGAGAAGTCAATTAAGATGAAAACTAAAAATAGCACAACACATCGGAGAATAGTAGTTGGTTGCAGCCTTTACCAGAATCATTCTAATGCCCTGTGGGCCTACAGTCAAGTACTTGGAGCTGGGTTTGGAGTCTGTGTTGGTCAGTAGGACCGGCAGTTGGGAAGATTAAGTAGACACAGAACAGAAGGAGAATGAGAACAAAGTGGAACCTGCTAGTTACCTCTGCACCTGTCCATCAGCATGACTGACCGCCACAGTCTTTCAAGAGTAATGGCTTCCGCTTTATTTCTGCTTTCCGGATCTCAGGCAAGTTCTTCTTTTGGCCAACCCAAACCTAGAATGAAGCAGGGAAAGGATTCCAGGAAATGTAGCCTCAAATAGAGTGTGGTACTAAGTTGACCACACACAATCCAGCACACATTCTTTTGTTTAAAAAATTTAAGAAATAAAAATCCTTGTGTATATTCACCCACATGTTTACCATTTTCAGTGTGTATAGATCTGAATTTCTATCCGGTAATATTTTCCTTCAGGAGGAAGAACTTCATTTAGCATTTCTTGTAGTGCAAGTCTGCTGGCAATGAATCTCTCAATTTTTGTATATTTGAAAATGTTCGAATATCCTCTTCGTTTCTGAAAGATATTTTCAGTGAATATAGAATTCTAGTTGAAAATTTTTTTCTTTCCATGAATATAGAATTATAATTGAAATTTTTTTTCAGCCCTTTAAAGTTGTCATGCTACCACATTCTCAAATCTATTTATTCTGATCGGAAGTCAGTTTTATTCTTATAATCGTGTGTGTGTGTGTGTGTGTGTGTGTGTGTGTGTGTGTGTGTGTGTTGGTGAGTGACAGAAAGGGAGATGTGTCTTTTTTCTTTTGGTTGCTTTTAAGATTTTTCTCTTTATCTTTGGTTTTCAGTAGTTTGACCATAATGTGACTAGGTATGGTTTTCTTTTTTCTTTTTCTTTTTTTAGGTATGGTTTTCTTTGTATTTATCGTGCTTAGAGTTTGCTGAGATCCCTCGTCAAGATTGATTTTATTAAAAAAGTCAAATATGGAAAAATTTTGTTATATATACATACATACACTCACACACACACAGTCTCCTATTCATTATTCTAATCCCAGCCTAATTTTCATTTCCTTATGGAAGTCATCTGTAACTTTTCTAAGTCAATTTCTCAATTATCTTATAGTACCATACATTTTTCCTTTATAGCATTAAGCACCACATCAATTTTACATTTGTTTGTGTGATGATTTGATCAATATCCGTATTTCCCCTAAAGTGTGGATTCCATGAGGGTAGGAACTACATCTTTATGGCTGTCGTATTCCGTTACATTCCCAGGATATATCACAGTGAATGGTGCAGGAACTCAGTAAATATTTGCTGAATGCCTGAATAAAATAAATGAGATGATACTTTAAAGCTCTTAGCATAGTGCCTGACTTGTAGTAAGCCATCTTGGTTATTATCTGTAATAAAAATTCCCAAATGCATTTATTGTAAAATTGCTTATTCATACCATGGAACTATTGCTCCTTGGATGTTTTGTAAAATGCTAGTATAGACTATTTTTTAAGGATTTTGGCTGTGAAAGAAAAGAAGGAGGTGGGGAGTAGCTAGACAAGGATTAAGGATCGATGAAGTGTTTGGTTTCTTGATGAAAAAGGCTTGGAGTGTCCAGACAGGGAATTTCAGAGATATTTCACCAAATTATTTCTGCAACATTTTTGGTAATAAACAAGTTACACAGGATAGCATCTTAAAGGCACTGTACAGTCTCTTACAGCTCCATTGGTTTTAGGAGTGTTATGATAGTTTCTGTTCAAATCCCCTCGCCATTGGAGGTGCAGGTGGGTGTGCAATTGCCCCCCATCATCAGGAGGAGATTGCGTTTCTACACAATGGGGGAAGAGTAGGATAGCCTTGATGCTCAGCTAATCCATGGGAACATCTCTTAGTTCTCAGTTGCCTGGTTTTAATGGTAAATCAACAAATACAGAAGCTTCAGGATCATGGTAACCAGGGGCTCAGATCTCACAGGAATAAGGTTCTGGTTCATTGCACTAGACAAACCACCTAGACTAGCATAGGTGAGCTTAAAGGGATTCTAAAATGGGAAACAGTTTCGTATCAGTTATAGCCTCCAGCTCAACTGCAGCAGTAAGGGCTTTAGTTCTTCCT
>CAUYSK010007944.1:0-18388 GCA_963575035.1 Avahi laniger
ATTAGAGATGTTGAGCATTTTTTTATATGTTTGCTGGCCATTGTTCTGTCTTCTTTTGAAAAGTTTCTGTTCATTTCCTTTGCCCATTTGTTGATGGGGTTGTTTGATTTTTTCTTGTTGATTTTTTTGAGTTCTAGATAGATTCTGGTTATCAGCCCTTTATCAGATGTGTAGAGAGCAAATATATTTTCCTGTCCTAAAAATTTTTCTTTGCTGTACCTATTCATCCCTCAATCCCCACTAACTTCTGGCAACCACTGATCTTTTTACTGTCTCTATCATTTTGCCTTTTCCGTAATGTCATATAGTTGGAATCATACAGTATGTTACATTTTCATATTAGCTTCCTTTGCTTAGTGATATGCTTTTAAGTTTCCTCCATGTCTTTCCATGGCTTGATAACTCATTTCTTTTTAGTGCTGAATAATGTTCCATTATCTGGATGAACCCCAATTTATTTCTGGATTCACCTACTGAAGGACATCTTGGTTGCTTCCAAGTTTTGGCAACTTTATGAATAAACTACTATAAACATCCATGTGCAAGTTTTTGTGTGGACATAAGTTTTTTTTTTTTTTTTTGAGACAGAGTCTCACTCTACTGCCCTGAGGAGAGTGCCATGGCGTCAGCCTAGCTCACAGCAACCTCAAACTACTGGGCTCAAGTGATGCTCCTGCCTCAGCCTCCCGAGTAGCTGGGACTACAGGCATGTGCCACCATGCCCGACTAATTTTTTCTATATATTTTTAGTTGTCCATCTAATTTGATTCTATTTTTAGTAGAGACGGGGTCTTGCTCTTGCTCAGGCTGGTCTCGAACTCCTGAGAGCTCAAACGATCCGCCCGCCTCAGCCTCCCAGAGTGCTAGGATTACAGGCGTGAGCCACCGTGCCCGGTCTGGACATAAGTTTTAAACTCATTTGGGTAAATACCAAGGAGGATAATTATTGAATCAGAGGGTAAGAGTATGTTGAGATTTATAAGAAACTGCCAAACTGTCCTCCAAAGTAGCTGTGCCATTTTGCACTTCCACCAATAATGAATGAAAGTCCCTGTTGCTCCACATCTTTGCCAATGTTTGGTGGTGTTTTGTTGCTTTTAAAAATTTATTATTTCTATTTGGTTTTCAGAGTTTTTTCTATGATGTGTGCTTCTTTGTATTTATCATGCTTGGGGATTGAATCTATCATGATTCTTAAATCTGTGTTTTGATGTCTTTCATCAATTTTGGAAAAGTATCAGCCATCATCTCTTTAAATATAGCTTCTGTCCTGCATTAAGTTCCACTTAGAGAAGCCGAACCACAGTTAGAGAAGCAGAACCACTTGGAGTTACACACGGATTTATTATAGGGATTTGACTTTATAAAATTGATCAAGCTGGTTCAACAGTCTAGGAGATGTTTCTCCGGTTTCTGGCACTATAGCCAGAAGTATACAGGACAAGTAGGAAGAGAAGATGGAGATCCTGCAAGGATGGAATGGAACTGATATCATTTTCTCAATGCCTCCAAGACTGCAGCTTTGATGATGCGGTGTTCTGTAGAAGAAGCTGGCACCTCTTGACGTGGAGCTAAAAATGCACCTGGCCCAGGAGTTGAAGTGGCTGAAGAAAGAAATCTAATCCATTTAGCCACTCTGTTTTTTGATTGAAAAATTTAGTCCTTTTACATTCCATGTTATCATTGATAGGTAAGAACTTATGACTGTCATTTTATTTGTTTTCTTGTTGTTTTTTAGCCATCTCTCCCTCCCTCCCTTCCATTTTGCTTTGTGTGAAAGTGATATTTTCTGGTGGTATGTTTTAATGACTCGCTTTTTATTTTTCTGTATATCTATTATAGGTTTTTGTTTTGTTTTGTTTTGTGGTTACCATGAGGCTTACAAATAACATTTTATAACTAATTATTTTAAAACTGATGGTGATTTAAATCTCATTAAAAAAAGAAAAAAACCAAAACAAGAAAAAAGAAAACTTACAAACTCTACACTTTAACTCCATCTCTATGCTTTTTGAATTTTTGTTGTCTCTATATCGTCTATCCCTTAAAAGGTTGTTGCAGTTATTATTTTTGATAGGTTTAGTCTTTAGTCTTCCTACTAAAGATATGAATGGTTTACATATAGCAATTAGTCTTACAGTTTTCTGTATTTGTCTGTGTACTTACTGTTATCAGCAAGTTTTATATCTTCAGATGATTTCTTGTTGCTCATAATGTCCTTTTCTGTCAGATTGAAGAAATCCCTTTAGCATTTCTTGTAAGATAGGTCTGGTGTGGGTCAAATCCCTCAGCTTTTGTTTGTCTGGAAAAGTCTTTATTTCTCCTTCATGTTTGAAGTATAATTTGAAGTATTTCTGTATATAATATTCTAGGTTGGAAGTTATTTTTCCTATTGCACGTTAGAAATGTCATCCTACTCCCTCCTGGCCTATAAGGTATCCACTGAGAAGTCTGTTGCCATACCTGTCAGAGCTTCTTCATATGTTATTTGCTTCTTTTCTCTTGCTGCTTTTAGGATCTTTTCTTTATCCTTGACTATTGAGCATTTGATTATTATATGCCTTGGGGTAGTCCTACTTAGATTTAAATCTGCTTGGTATTCTTTGAACTTCGTGTAACTGGATATTCATATTTTTATCTAGGTTTGGAAAGCTCTCTGTTATTATTTTTTTGAATAAACTTTCTACACTGACCTCTCTCTTTCTATTCCTTATTTAATGCCAATAACTCTTAGATTTGCCATTTTGAGGTTATTTTCTAGATCTTGGAGACATGCTCTGTTCTTTATTTTTCTTTTTTCTCCTCTGCATATTTTCATGTGGCCTGTCTCCAAATTCACTAGTTCTTTCTTCCGCTTTATCAATTCTGCTGTTGAGAAACTCTGATGTATTTTTCAGTTTGTCTATTAAATTTTTCAGCTCCAGAATTTCTGCTTTTTAAAAAATTATTTCACTCTCTTTGTTAAATTTTCTGATTTTCTTCTCCGTGTTATCTTGAGGTTTGTTGAGCTTCCTCAAGACAGCTATTTTGAATTCCCTGTCTGAGAGGTCACATATGTCTGTCACTCCGGGATGGGTCACTGGTGCCTTATTTAGGCTATTTGGTGAGCTCATGTTTTCCTGAATGTTCCTTATGCTTGTAGATGTTCACCAATGGCTGGGTATTGAAGAGTTAGGTATTTATTACAGTCTTCACAGTCTGGGCTTGTTTGTACCCACCCTTCTTGAGAGAGATTTTCAGGTATTCAAAAGGAACTGAGTGTTATAACCTACATCTTTGATCACTACATCCATATCAGAACTGAGAGATGCAAGCAGAGCTAAACAAAACCAGAGAGTAAAAAAAAAAAAAATACAAAGGATCAATGAAATGAAAAGTTGGTTTTTTGAAAAGATAAACAAAATTGATAAATTGTTAGCTAGACTAAACAAGAAAAATATAGAGAAGACTCAAATAAACAAAATCAGGAATGAAAAAAGTGTTGTTACAACCAATACCACAGAAATACAAGAGGCCATCAGAGACTGTTATGAACAACTATATGCTAATACACTGGAAAAGCTGGAGGAAATGGATAAATTCCTTGACATATAACAATGTGCCAAGATTGAATCAGGAAGAAATAAAAAACTTGAACGGACCAAATAATGAGTAATGAGATTGAATCAGTAACAACATCTCCCAAAAAAGAAAAGCACAGGACCAGATGACTTTACTGCCATATTCTACCAAACTTTCAAAGAAGAACTAATGCTAATTCTTCTCAAACTATTCCAAAAAACTGAAGATGAGGGAATTCTTCCTAACTCATTCTATGAGGCCAGTGTTACTCTGATACCAAAACCAGACAGACACAACAACAAAATTCCTGGCCAATATCCCTAATGATCATAGACACAAAGATCCTCAACAAAATACTAGCAAACTGAATCTCACAGCCATCAAAAAGATAATACACCATGGTCAAGTGGGATTTATCCCAGGGATGCAAGGATAGTTCAATGTATATAAAGCAATAAAAGTGATACATCACATCAACAGAATGAAGGACAAAAACAATATGATCATCTCAATTGATGCAGAAAAATCTTCAATAAAATTCAACATCCCTTCATGATAAAATCTCAACAAACTAGACATAGAAGGAACACACCTCAACATAATAAAGGCTACAGATATATGACAAACCCATAGCTAACATCATACAGAATGGGGAAAAGCTGAAAGTCTTTCCTCTAAGAACTGGAATAAGACAAGAATGCTCACTTTCACCACACCTGTTCAACATAGTACTGGAAGTCCTAGCCAGAGCAATCAGGCAAGAGAAAGAAATAAAAGGCATCCAAATTGGAAAAGAGTAAGTCAAATTGTTCTTCTTTGTAGATAATATGATCTTATATCTGAGTGAGTGAAGAGACAACCTGTTGAATGGGAGAAAATATTTGCAAACTATTCATCTGACAAGGGGCTAATATCCAGAATATACAAGGAACCAAACAACTCAACAGTGAAATTAATAATAATAATAATAATAATAATAATCCCATTAAAATGGGCAAAGGATGGGAAGGCCTTGTGGCTCACACCTGTAATCTCAGGACTTTGGGAGGCTGAGGTGGGAGGATTGCTTGAGGCCAGGAGTTCAAGACCAGCCTGGGCAGTATAGTGAGATCCCATCTCTACAAAATATAAAAAAATTAGATGGTTGTGGTGGCATGTGCCTATGGTTCCAGCAACTTGGGAGGCTGAGGTGAGCGGATTGCTCAAGTTCAGGAGTTCAAGGCTGCGGTGACTTATGATTGCATTGCCGCGCTTGGTCTGGATGTCAGAGTGAGACCCTGTCTCAAATAAAAAAGTATGTGCAAAGGAATGAGCAGACATTTCTCAAAATAAGACATACAAAATGGCCAAAAGATATATGAAAAAATGCTCAGGATCACGAATCATCAGGGAAATTTAAATCAAAGTCAAAATGTATTATCATCTTACCCCAATAAGAATAGCTATTATTAAAAAGATGGAAAATAATAGATGCTGGCAAGGATGTGGAGAAAAGGGAACTCCTATGCAGTATTGGTGAGAATGTAAATTAGTACAGCCTCTGTGGAAAAAAGTATGGAGATTTCTCAGGAAACTCAAAATAGAACTATTAATATCACACAACCCAGCAATCCCATTACTGGGTATTTATCCAAAGGTAAGGAAATCAATGCATTAATGGGATACTTGCACTCCAGGTTTATTGCAGCACTAACTGCAGTAGCCAAGATATGGAATCAACCTAAGTGTCCCTCAGTGGAGGAATGGATAGAGAAAATGTTGTATATATATATTTTATATATATACACACACACACACACACACATATACACACAATGGAATATTACTCAGCCATAAAAATAATGAAATACTGTCATTTGCAGCAACATAGATGGAATTGGAGGTCATTATGTTAAGTGAATAAGCCAGGCACAGAAAGTTAAATATCATATGTTCTCACTCATATGTGGAAGCTAAACAAGTAGATCTCATGGAGGTGGAGAGTACAATGATACATACCAGGGGCTGGGGAGGGTGTTTGTATGTGGGGAGGAGATGAAGAGAG
Source organism: Avahi laniger (assembly GCA_963575035.1). NCBI lineage: Eukaryota > Metazoa > Chordata > Mammalia > Primates > Indriidae > Avahi > Avahi laniger. The sequence continues at coordinate 5,606 of CAUYSK010007944.1, forward strand.
TTGGTTAACAGGTACAAACATGCAGTTAGAAGGAAGGCATAAGTTGTAATGTTCGATATGGAGTAGGGTGACCATAGTTAACAATAGTGAACTGTACATTTCGAAGTAGCTAGAAGGGAGGACTTGAAATGTTCCCAACACATAGAAATGATAAATTCTCAAAGTGACAGACATCCCAAATACCCCAATGTGATCCTTACACATTGTGTGCATGTAATAAAATATCACATGTACTGTATAAGTATGTACAAATATTAAGTATCAATAAAAAAATGAAAAGTAGTCTTGCCATCCTGTGGGCTAGGAAATTCAAGATCCACACGTTCATTTCATGGAGGAAGAAACTGAGGCAAGTGCAATTTTAAGCCTTGGGGGAAAGTCACAAAGTTTTGAAAGAGACATTTGAAGAGAAAGAAATAAATTTTGAGTTTGTATGCTGTAATCTTAAACTCATAAAATCTTATACCTTTTGACTTTCTCATGGTTTTTTGCTTCTATTCATAAATAAGAAAAACATTCTGGGCCCTTCCCCTCGGTAGGCCGTCGGGATGTTTCTGGCTGAGATTTTGCCGAGGCTTTGGCTCTCCCGGGTTCCTGGTCTCTGCATCGTGCGGGCAACTCTTGGATATCTCCACACCTTTAGCTCACTGGAATCTTGTGTAAACCTGTACGGCGCAGAAAAATCAGCATCCTTTCAAACATATGCAGGGATTCTTGGGAGTGATTTCCATTTCTCCTAGTCACCCTGTCTTCAGATTTTGATTCTGCTGAGTTCTTGTTTATTTGACTCCTATGTTTGTTGTCCTTTTCCCCTGTTGTCTCCATGTCCTTGTCAGCCGTGACCCTAAGTCATAGTTTATATCCTGTCCAAACTCTGCATTCAGTGGCATCGTGTTGGTGACTTGGAAATGACCATAGTGGGAGCGTTTACACCAGGGAAACTGGGCAACACTACAAGCCGAGGCTTTGTTCCCAGAGAGCAAGTCGTGACGCGCTGGCCGGCACACGCCGGCCACTCAAAGGGGGATGTAGGTCTGCCGTCGCCGAGTGGAGCGGCATCACTGTTGGGCATCACAGACAGAGTGAGGATGGGATATTATTAATACCTCTTCTCGTTCATGAAACAAATCTCTTTACTATCCCTGCTTGCATGCATTAGGAGCTCCTTTCTCTTGTGTTGGGCTCTGGCCTCTCACCTGGGTGGCTGGGAAGAGTAGGGCTCGAGTCACTCCTCTTCTGATTTTTCCGTCAGTCCACAGTTTGCACAGTGCCAGGGAGTGTCCCTCACAGGGCCTTGTGTCCCAGAGCGTGTGGACGGAGTCCCCTGGCGTGGTGCAGGCAGTGGTGTCGAGCCCACACCCCTGCTCCCAACGGTGACCTGTTACCAGGTCTGCCTGGGTTCTGCAGCACCACAGTATTGGGGCACAGACTAAACCGACGGTCTCAAAGTGAAATTTCACTGCAGCAGCATGTATGAGCCTCCGTGTCCCCAGGCAGACCGTCAGCAGAGCTAACGTGAAGACCGCTGCCGTTCCTGCTGCGCCAGCTCGTGGGCTTTCTCTCTGGGACCCCCAGAGCATCCCGCAGCTGGGACTAGTTTACGATGAACCACGAAGCTGGGATTCATTCTTCACGTCGATGTGCTGTGCACAAGAGATGGAAACCTGTGCTATCTTTGTTTTTCTACCTGTAAAATGAGTACTGTGTTAGTTGGCTTTTCTATCTTTTATAATAGCCCCAACACTACTCATCACCTCATTTCATTGTTATTAAGAGCCCTCTATGGTAAAAGCAATAATACAGTTTGAGCAGCTACCACTGATTACTGTCTATCTGCCCTCACCGTCCTGGGTGCTTTACACAAATTACCCTGTTTAATGGTTATGGGACCCTTATGGGATGGGTGCTGCTATCATCCCAATTTCTGGAGAAGGGAACAAGATCTGCTCAAAGATTGATGTGGTTCGTCCAAGGTGTCACAGAATTTGGTAGATTCAGGATTTGAACCTAATATAGGACTTTAAAACCTGCATTCTTAACCACCGCTTCCTCTCCGAAAAATGAGAGAAAGACGGAAAAGCGTATACAATGCTATATTTCATAACTCTCAAAGAGGGTGGGGGTAATCATGCCTCCTCCTTTTGGTACTTGGAGGGTCCCAGGAGCACAGGGCTTCCTGGGGGGGCCCAGTTTGGACGTGGCTGCTTCCCTGCTCTGCACCCCCACTTCTCCCTGAGTAGGTTTTCCGCAGACCCTGGGGAGTGAGGCGCTTCTTGCCAGCTCCAGTCTTCAGCTGCAGCACTCCGAGGGGATTAGCACCCTGGAACCCACGGCGTATAGACCGAACTCAAGTGTCACAAAACAAATATTTCACATTTCATGTTAAATCATATCTGAAAACAAGTGTGAAGAATTGGGATTAAGTGAGAAACATACACTTCAGGGATTGAAATGGGGTTTGATCAGGGTGAAATCCAACAGTCACCCTGCCCTGTCCCCACCTTTTCTTGGGGAGTCCAGATATCCCATCCTGTGTGCTGAGCGTGCGACAGATGCGTGGAACATCGTGTGGTGACGAGGTGGGCGGGTGCGGGGAGCGTGCTGGTCACACCAGGCCTTCCGGACTCAGGGAAATAAAGTGGGGTTTTGGGCTCAAGAAAAGATATTTCTTTGTGCATAAAAATGAACAGAAGAAGGAGAGTAGAGCAAGGCATAGTGTCACTCAGTCACGGAGTGACTAAGAGCCGTACAGGCCGGGCAGTGTTAACTGGATGCTCGTCCTCAAGGAGCAGCAGGCACGCCAGTGTCTTGGTGGCTGTCACAAGCAATGCATGGAGAGCTGTGAGAACCCACACTGCTTGCTTTATCCTGGGGCGTGGTGGTTTCTGTATGAGTGGGTGTGTGTCACATGTCACCATCGCAGGGTGGCCCTGGTACAGAAGCAGGACCTGAGCACATCCCCCCCTGTATTCCCTGGGTTGCCCGGCTGTGAGCCGGAGTTACAGTGGTCTCAGAGAAACACAGCATTCCGGATGCCCAGGGGAGGGGGCCCGGACCCTGGAGTGGGGGAGAGGACACTCAGCACTGCCAGTCAGGGAGCCCAGTGCCCAGGGGAAGGGGGCAGGATTCAGCTGGCGAGTGGATCTGCAGGGCTTTGCCTGTGCTGAAACGAGGCAGCTTGTTTTTAGTTCCTCCCTCCTTACAGTGCTTGAGTGTTTGCTTATTTAACTAAGAGATGATTGAGGTTTTTTTTAATGTTGTAATTCTATAGCAAACACTGTAGAATCACTTCATGAAAAACAATTTTTTTCAATCCAGGTTTCTGTACAAGGTTTCCCTTATGTCGTGTGTGCCTGACACGTAAATACAGGACAGCCCTGTGAATCCAGGTGGTGCGAGACACTTTATCGATCGCCCAGTAGTATCTGGGTTCCCCTTCCTGGTCACTCACTGCGGTTTTCAGTGACAGGGTGGGGGTCTCCTATTACGGGGGGCTCACTGGGCCTTGGATGCCAGCGTTGTCACCCCGACCCTATCCAGTACGATTTTGCAGAAAAAGTGGTTCTTGTTTACCCCGTGGGTTCAGAGTTCTGACGAGGCCCCTGTGTGCTCACACTGAGGCAGCGTCCTTCAGCGGGCAGGGCTTCTCCTCTGCACCTCCCTCGGCCCCCGCTCCCCGCTCCCGTGTGCTCCCTTTGCGCGATCTGCAGAACTTCACTGCTAATTGTACTGCTCGGGTTGCCACAACAAAGTACCACAGGCTGGGTGGCTTACACAGCAGAGATTTCTCACAACTCTGGTGTCTAGAAGTCTGACATCATGGTGCGGCAGGGCTGGTTTCTTCTGAGGCCTCTGTCCTGGGCTTGTAGACAGCTATCTTCTCCCTGTGTCTTTGAGTGGTCGTCCCTCTGTGTGTCTGTGTTCTAATCCCCTCTTCGACAGGGACCCCAGTCATGTCAGATCAGGGCCCACCCTAATGACCTCAGTTTACCTTAGTCACCTCTTTAAAGATCCATCTCCAAGTACAGACACATTCTGAGGTCCCAGGGGCTGGTACTTCAACACATGAATTTTGTGGGGCCACGACTCATCCCTTAGCACTAACCAAATAGAAATGGCCAAGTTCCAGGGGGTAGTGACATGTAGATGGCCCAGAGTGGGACAGTGGGGACAGAGAGACCACTCCTGTGTTAGCCCCAGCCCACGTGACTGCTGCCTGCACATCTCTGCTCACGTGACCTTGTCCCACTCCCTGCTTGGCCATGTACCCCTTCCACCTTCTGTCCGTGACAACTGGCCCTGACCCTTAGTGTGCCTGCTCTCTACTTGGGGCCCCCAGAAGAGTGGTCTTGGCTACCCTGAAATTTCGGTTCAAATTTTAATCCTTTTAGCTCAGGGTGTAGACTCTTGTAAAAAATCACTTCTGCCTTTATGCTGTTACGGTGCTCTGTGGTGGGACCTTGAACCTGAGAGCTGCTGGTGAAGGCAGCTGAGGTGTGGGCTGGGGTGCCCGGAAGGGCACAGGGAGCTCCCGAGCCTGTGGTGGGGGCAGGAGCCCCTCAGCCAGGCAGGCGCGGCTGGGCCAGGCCCAGCTCACCTGGCCTCAGTGTTTTCAGGGGCTGCTCCCTCACTGAGGGACCCCGTGCTCACACCTCATTCTCCCAGCACAGATGAACTTAACTTTGAGCAGCTGGAGGTGAGGGTCCATTTCCCCCTCACTCTCCCAATACTACTGAGCAAACCTGGCATTTATAAACATTGAATTGTGATTCCTGGTGTGTTTCTGCCTCATTGTGAAAATGTGGCCTGTTTAAGAACGGACGTTTTGGCATGGAGGTTCTGACTTCCGGAAGTGGCTGGTGTGTGGATGCGGGTGGAGGTGGATGGAGAACATCCCTGTCAGAGCTGCCCGTTGTTTCCAGCATCAACGTGACAAGCAACATGTATCCTGGGCCCAGAAGTTGCTCGTCTTCTCTTCCAGCCTCTCCAAGTGAAAGGGCTTCGTGAACTGCAAGGCCGTGGCTTTCCCGGGTGGTCCCTGGACCTGCAGCCTTAGAAACAAACCCCTGTGACTTGTTAGAAATGTACGTGTGCCACCTCTGATCACATCCCATGAGTCAAAACAGGTCCCATGGGCAAACCCCAGCGAGGGGACTGGGGGTGCTGGGCAGATGAAGATGGCAGCAATAATTAGGATTAGGGCCCCTTCCCATAGGCCCTTGGAGAGTTTCTAGTGTGTATAGGGCTGGTGGGAACAGAGTCAGGAATGTTCTGAAAGGCGTTGTGATTGGGTGGAGGCAGGGTGCAAGAGAAAATAAGTAAGACGAGGAGGAGGCTCACGTTGTGCTCCAGGGGAGGGGATGTCGCCTGGACTGAAGAGGTGGGGGTGCGGATGGAAAGAGGAGAGTTGAGAAAGATTTTGAAGGCAAAATGAATAAGCTTGGTGATCAATACAGGGTGAGGGGGTATGAGTGCCAAGGACAACCCCGTAGATTGTGCCTTGTGCAGCTGGAGATGAACGTGTTTGACAGAAAGTATTACGAGATGGTTCCATTTGAGATACCTTGGAACCATCCATGTAGTTCTATCATGTCAAGTAAGTAGCTGAGTATTTACTACATTATTTGTGAGAAAACTTTCTTTTTTCCAGCTTCCTTCGGAATATTGCCTACAAGTTATCCTAGGAGTAACTTTCTTAGTGGAAATAACCTTTGTGTTATCATTGTCTCACTCTTAGCATACAAAGATATTAAAATAAGACATTGTTCATGGGCAACAAATTTTTCCTATTTTTGTTTTAGGTTCTTTAGCAGAAGGAAAAGCACTTTTCCTTTATATTTCCCATTTATTGGTACAAGTGTTCCTGCTTAACTACAAACTAGAGGACACGCCTCCTTTTCCTTGGTAACACGTTGGGTTGGGAGCCGAGGGAATCAAAGTGTGAAAATCAGACAGCCTCTCTTCCCACCACTGTGTCTGCAGACCTCCCAAACCGAGGCGTGGTGCTGAATACCTCCAGCATTTTCATATCAGAAAATTGACAAATACAGTCAAGGACAATGAGCAGCTGAAATTACAAAGGGCTCTTGGACCACGGAGACAGATTTTAATCCTTTTACGATCAGCCAACCTTTTCTGAGTGTTGCTTCATCTTATGGAAATTACTAGAGTTAAAGAAAATTCAGTATTTAGAATACAAAACAGGATGGATCTGAGCTTCCTTTTTTGTTTCCCCCAGTATTCCTAGAGTAAATATGGTTTCAGAAAACATGCCATGTGATTTTAAAACGTGTTTGACAGAAAGTATCATGAGATGGTTCCATTTGAGATACCTTGGAACCATCCATGTGGTTCTACCATGTCAAGTAAGTAGCTGGAATCATGGCAACCTCCCCTTCTCCAACTCATGCCCTTTCATACACGAGTGGAGTTATTGGACCAACATCACAAATCTCATGGAATGTCAGATATCCCTGCAACCTTAAGTGAGGTTTGGAAATGCCTGGGCAGAGTGTTTGGGTCAGAATAGGGGTGTTATGTCTTCCCACCTGAATGCCATCCAGCAAACTATTTCTCAATTTTGATCAAAACACATCAGGAAATTAGGATACTCAAAATTCCGTATTACTCCTAAATGTAAGTCCAACAAGTCACAGATACAACTCAGCAAGTATTTGTTTGTTGGACATGAGCCCCAGGAAGGCTGGTCCTCTTCATGTTGCCTCCTCAAAGCATCTGTCTCAGCACAAGAGAAGGTGCCCAGATAGGGCTTGTTGAAATAAATCAGTTGCCGAGCTTTGGTTTGGGGAGAGAGTGCAATACCCATCCGAGGGCAGCTCCCACCTGCTGGGCTGGGGGAGGGGTTTACCGTGAGCTAATTCACCTCAGCCATAGCTTGGCTCTGATGCCAGGAAGCTGAGCTGGTTACATAATCTTCAAACTTTAATTTCCTCACAGAGCATATGCGGGGATTAAATGGCATACGAAAAGCACATAGATAACTAATAATAGTCACCTCAATAATGGGAACACGATAAAACCCATAATGGCTTTGTTTGTAAAACACAGGTAGGTGTGAGAAATAGCCCACTTGTAAAATCAATCCCTGGTTGCCTCCGGATACTCATTATGGACACAGGACCTTCTGTGAATTATCGCACCAGCAAACGTCACCTGGAGAAGGACACCCAGCGGCTGTGCCCATGAGTGCTCCGGGCCAAAGTGGGGATTTTAAAGACTACAAGGCCTTGACATACTCAGTGGCTTGTCATGTTAACCCCAGTTGAGATGAGCTAGAATATCCCCCACACCCCCAAAGGTAAGTTTTTTATTAATATTAGCTTTATAACCCAGTATGTGGTAGAACTTTGTGAAACATGGTTGTATCTCTCTGCAGATGTTACCAAAGGAAGTTGTTTCTTCCTAGGTTGGCTAAGCCTCCTTCCCATAGTGGGGCCATAGTGGTGTCTGCTAGGAGGGTTGGGTGCCCCTCCTAAGAAGGGAGCATCTCTCCATGTCAGCATGCAGGACAGCAATGACGAAAGGCCACTGCCCACGTGCGGCAGGAACCCAGGACAACGCAGGGCAAAGAGCACCAGATGTGAGTCCAGGATCTGCTGGTAGGTTGTGAGGATGTGGGCGATGGAATCTCAGCTCCGACTGCTCCTCTGAAAGGTGAGGACCAGTGTTACCCTCCATTTGCCTTGTAATATTTTTCTGGGTATCAACTTATAAGAAAGAAAGTCTCAGAATGTTATTCAGCCATAACAGGAATGAAGTTCTGACATGTGCCACATGGCTGAACCTGGAAACATCATGCTAAATGAAAGATGCCAACTACAATAGAGCAAATATTGTATGACTCCACTTACATGAGATTTCTAGAATAGGCAGATTCATAGAGGCAGAAAGTAGAATGGTAGTTACCAGGGACCAGGGCAGGGGGAGTTAGTGTTTATTGGGGACAGAGTTTCCACTGGGGAAGATGAAAAAGTTCTGGAGATGGATGGTGGCGATGGTTGCACAACACTGTGAATGTACTTAACACCACTGAACTGTACCTAAGGATGGCTGAAGTGGTAAATTGTACGTTATATATTGTCTACCTCAATAAAAACATTGCAAAGAAAAAGTAAACATGGAAATGTAAAGTGCAAACTCAGGGTATAATATGAAATGTCGATTGTCTTTTTTGCATGGTAAGAGAGACCAGAGGACAGAAAAGGAGGATGCTGGGCTACTTGGCATGGCTGGTGGTCCTTCGTGTTTTCTGGCTTTGCCGGGGCCTTGTGGAGGATGGCAGAACCGCAGTCAGAGGCCTGGGCCTGGCCTTCCATTTAGTAGTCGTGTCATTGTGAGCTCTGATCCTCATTTCCTCATCTGTGAAAGGAGGGGTTCACTCCCCCCACCCCCACAGCAATGCAATTCTCAAATTTCATTCACTTTTTTTGATCCAATTCTATTCTTTGAAATAATATCATCTTTGCTTCCTTTTATAGACACATGGGAGCAAATCGTATTTGCTTACTAACCTAAATGAAAAAGAAAAAAGTAAAAAACCACCTAGGTGTCTACAGATTCTGAAAAACACCCTTTCCAACGGTAAACACCCCGGCAGGGCTGGTGCGGCCCAGGCCTTGGAGGGGGCGGCCTGTGCTGCTCTTCGGCGCCCTCTGGTGGCCCCTGCCCATCACGGTCACCGTCCGCAGAGGGCTCTGGGGCTGAGCCTTGGGCCGGGTGAAGACACTTGTCTGAGGAAGAGATTTATTCCGACACGCGTGTGAGGTGCTTTGGGTAGAGACATGGAAAATGACATCTTTCTATTCTGGAAGTCTCTCTGTTAGTGGCCAGGGATGAAGATGCCAGAAAGAAGTGGCCCATTCATTATATTTATGTTGTGTGATATTGTTCCACAGAGGGCAACGCCAACGAGAATAAGAAGTAATTGAAACAAGCACTTCGGCTCCCTTGGCAGGAATTCACTCATTAGCCATATACCTATTTTACAAAGAGAGATTAGATAAATTAGAGATTAAAGACGGTGGAACAGATGTTTTTCCTCAGATAAGCATCGCTCTATAGGAAAACTCCAGAGAGTGAGATGAGTGCAGAAAGCACGAATGCACGCTTTTTTGGTGCTTGCGCACTCGGAGAAGGCGAAGCAACACTGTGAGGGAGAGGAGAGGGCCAGCTCAGGGTGACCCAGGCAGCAGCTGACACATCCCTTGTCCCCTAACCGACGACAGCGCCTTCCATTTCGTGAGTCCCGCTGGTGCTCCGTGTACTTTGGGGACATTGTCCTCAAACCTGCGGTGGTAACAGCGGCCGGTGGCCTTGCTGCCTCACTTGACAGACGAGGAGGGGCCGGGCTCGGAGGCCTGTGACTGGACTGAGACCGGGGACGCCCGCTCCCAGCCGGCCGCGCCCGGGCCTGTCAGCAGCGCGGCCTCCAGGCCCGCGGTCGGCGGCGCGGCCGAGCGCACCGAAGCAGGATTCCGCGCGGGGCGCTCTGCTGGTGCTCAAGTTCCGGTTGTCAGCCGCGCAGCTGGAGCGCTGGTTCTCAGGCTCGCTGGGCAGCTTAGCGAACGCCACCACGGAGGCCCGGACGACAGCCCCACCCGGACGTAGATGTCACTGGCCTGGGCGGGCCGGCACTGCTCCTGGCCGAGAGGGGGTAGAGGCCGAGGGGCTGCGCTCAGGCCTGCGTGCTCCTCTCCAGGCCTCCGCTCCTCACGCCCGCGGCCGGCTCCGGGTGAGGAGGGGGCGCGAGGACATCCTGACCCTACGCAGAAGTCGGAATTGGCAGCGGCGAGCGCGCAGACCCCACGCGGCCCTGGCGCGGTGTCCCCCGCTAACCCGGCCGGCTTGGGCCTAACATCCGGTTTCCGCCACGTGGCTTGACCAGGTTGGCTGCGGGTCTTCCGGGGCGATTTCATTTCCCTCTAAGACAGCGGGCAACTCACGGTCCCTCTGCCCCCTGCGAACCGTGTTGTGTCTGGGAGTGAGTCTGCGCCTTCCGGCTCCACGGCGGCCCACGGACACGCAGCGAGGCGAGCGGGGCCGGTCCTGCGAGCACCTAGGCCGCCCGCCTCCGGCCTCCCTCCCCGGCGGGCGAGGAGCCCGGCGCCGCCAGCTGGCACGTGCAGCCGCGAAGCCACCCGCCGCCCACGGCTGCGGCTCGACTCCGCCGCTCCTGCTCAGGCTCCCCCGGCTGGCAGGGCCCCAGCTCCGCTGCCGCCTCCCCAGCGTCTTGCCTGTTCCTCTCCTGTACTTAGCACGTTCTGTTTCGCGGTGCAGTTATTTCTGTACCTGTCTTCCTCTGTCAGTGTTCACGTCTGAATTTGTCACACTGCCTAGCACGCAGCCTGGGGGAGGCTCCGCAGTCAGCGATCAATACAGTTGTTATGTAACGAACAGATGAAGGCGTGGATGTCTGTCAGAAATGGGGGTACGATCCGAAGACGTCAGGCCTGGAAGAGGCTTCCAGGAGACACCTGAGGAAACCCAGGACCAGAATGAGACAGGTACTATCTGGAGGGGGAGGACTGGATTTCTCCCGAGTCTTTATTTCCATAATCAGACTTGGTCCCCTTTGAACCCAGCTACTCCTTGATTGGGGTCTTGCTGTTCTGGCTTTTCTGGGAGCTGTGACATTGGCACCATTCCTCATATCTCCAACTTGTGACGCAGCGAGGTGGCCTTACACATACATGCCTTTTCATTCTTACAGGTGCCTCTTCACGCCCTTCCTTGCAGGTGGGAGGGAAGGCCCATTTCTCCCTCTAACAAAGCTTTACAACGGTGTCTAGGTAGACGGCAAGCTCACAGGAGAGACCTATTAGTAATGACAATGGTAATATTTATTCAGTGTTTGTTCAGCCATTTGTTTCTTAATTGGAAAATGTCTATTGAGCATCTACTATGTACCAGACACTTGGTCTAATGAGTTAGTAGGAAATTAAAGTACAAGCTACGAAGCTCTATGATTAGGAAAATATATTGCTGTGGAAGCCTTGAGAAAAATCTCCCAATCCAGCCACAGGGAGGGCGGCAGCGGGAATATTCCAGGAGGGGCAGGGGCCTGCTGAGAACTGCATGATGTGCAGGGTTTCCAGATCAAGTGGAGGGAGAAGAGAATGAGAAGGAAACAGCTTAACTGAAGGCTGCGAGTTGAGAGGGGGCCTATGTCTGGGGATAAGCCTGTCTCTGGGGTGGTGAGTAAGTAGACAGGAAATACGGGCAAGGGGTGGTGCTGTGCTCCCAAGTCTGAACTTCATTCTGGGAGCACAGGAACCATCCAAGGAGTCAGTAGGAGAGGGAGCCGCACAGACAAGGCTGTAAAGTATTTATGCATTGAACTTGGAAATGGGAAGCTTCACACATGTGCGCAAGTAGAATGAATAATGAGTTGAACTTCCATGTACCCCTCACCCAGTTTGATACCCATCAATTCATGGCCAATTTTGTTTTATCTCTTCTCCCGCTCATTCCCCTTACCCCCTTAGATTATTTTCAAGTAAGTCACGGATATCATTTCTCTGTGAACATTTTGATATGTATCTCTGAAAGAGAAGAACTTGTTTAAAAAACCCCAGAACCATAATATCATTGCCATGTCAAAAATTATCAATTTCTGAATAACATCAACCATTCAGGCAGTTCTTAAATCTCCCCTGATTGTCTCCAAAAAAAAAAAAAATGTTTTTACAGTTTGTTTGAATCAGGATCCAGTAAGTTTCATATATTGCAATTGGTTGATAGTCCCTTAAGTCATCTCTCTTTTTAGTTCTCTACAGGGCATTTGTTGAAGAACAGGGTTTCCTTTGTCCTGTTTTGTTCCCCACGGTTTAGATTTGCTTGTTGCTCCCTGGTGGTGTCTTTTAACGTGTTCCTCTGTTCCCTGTAATTACTATAAATTGTGGAGTGGATGCGATTCAGGCAGGCTTGGCTTTTTGTGTGAGTAAACCTCACAGGTGGTGTCTTGGTTCATGGCATTTTAGGGTCAATAATTTTTTTCATGGTGCCACTAGGCCAAAAGAACAGGTCAGTAGATTAAGTAGTCATATTCAAACAGCTACAACCCCATCCCCCAGTCCCTGGCTACTTTCTGTCTCTATGAATTTGACTGCTCTAGCTACCTCATATAAGTGGAGTGGAGTGATATACTATTTGTCCTTTTGCGTTTGGCTTTTTTCACTTAGCATGATGTTGTCAACGTTCATCCATGTTGTAGCATATATCAGAATTTCCTTCCTTTATAAGGCTGAATAATATTCCATTGCATGGATACACCACATTTTGTTCATCCATTCATCTGTTGGTGAACATTTGGGTTGTTTTTATCTGTTGGCTATTGTGAATAATGCTGCTATGGACATTGGTGTACAGGCATCTGTTTGAGTTCCTATGTTCAATTCTTTTGGGTATATATAATAAGAAGGCACTTTTCCATTTCTTTTTTTTTTTTTTATTTCAGCATATTATGGGGGTACAGATGTTTAGGTTACATATGTTGCCCTTGGCCCCCCCCCGCCGCCCAAGTCCGAGTTTCAAATACGTCCATCCTTCGGGTGGTGCGCATTGCACTCTTTGTATGTATATACCCGTCGCATCTCCCTTCTCCCCCTCCCCCCTCCCCTCTGTCCAACATCCAATAGATGTTATTCTTATATGTGCACTTATGTGTTGATCAGTTAGTACCAATTTGATGGTGAGTACATGTGGTGCTTGTTTTTCCATTCTTGGGATACTTCACTTAGTAGAATGCGTTCCAGCTCTATCCAG
>CAUYSK010007947.1:0-15662 GCA_963575035.1 Avahi laniger
CGTCTCTACTAAAATTAGAAAGAAATTAATCGGACAACTAAAAATATATAGAAAAAACTAGGTGGGCATGGTGGCGCATGCCTGTAGTCCCAGCTACTCAGGAGGCTGAGGCAGAAGGATTGCTTGAGCCCAGGAGTTTGAGGTTGCTGTGAGCTAGGCTGACGCCACAGCACTCTAGCCCGGGCAACACAGCGAGACTCTGTCTCAAAAAAAAAAAAAAGGGTGCATTATGTAAAATTTTTTCTCTAAGGAACTGTTGAAAGAAAATAAAAAGGCTAATGTTAAAATGTGTGTGCATGCTAAATTAATTAACAAACTCAAATGAGCTAGGTAAGTCACATACCTAAAAGATGCAGAACTTCCCTTGATCTTTTCCTAATGCCCATAAACTCCGTTGTTTCCCCGCACATCTTTACCTGGTTCTATACATGTCTCCTGGTAATCCAGACAGCAGTTTCCAAACTCAACACAGGCAGCATCACAGCGACAGTTCCCAAAGGTTCTCTCAAAACAGCGACCTTTGCAACTTTTAACTGAAAATATTGAACAATGAGTTAGATGTTTCTAATCATTACATAATTACAAAGCAAACATCAACTAATACAGCTAAGTTAGTTAAGTATAGAAAAGGTTCAAATACTGCTTCAGAAAATACAGATGGGATAATAAAATGACCCAAGAATCTTTTCATAAATACACACAAAAAGTGATACAACAGAAGGTAATCTTATGTACAGAGTTTGTGATTTTATCTCTTGCCATAGAAAAAAGAACTTTTTTCTTTTATGTATTACAAGCCTTACTGGGTCTGATAAGACTTAAATACCTATGGGATAATAAAGAAAAGTCAGAATAAGGACTTTTTCTGAATATTTTATGCTATGAAAAAGTTGGCTTAAGCAGCCATAGGGTTCCTCAAAATTTTTAAATGTGCGGAAAGATTTTTTTAAGTGATTAGGAATATTGTAGAAAGGGAAAAAATACCTAACTTACTTCACACTCAAGCTTGGTGTGAAGAAGTAGTGTGTTTGTACAGAACACGGTCCTCAGCACTGCCTCTCCCGCCATGACCTGAAACACCCTTTCACCTGCAGATCCAGCCTGGCTCTGTCCGAGAGGCTTTCCCCACACTAGACCCAAATTTCCATTTTTTAATCTCTTATAAAACCTCGTCCTTTCCCTCAGTCACTTCATTCCACTTGCAACTAAGTTATTTGGTCAATATCCAGGTATCACAGTAGACAACAAACTTCTCAATTTTATTGTTTTAACTCTTTACTAGATACCTTGAATAAGTTAGGTTTTTACTGGATTATAAGAAAATTAAGATAGTGAGAAAAAGAAACAAAACACATGTAAAATAACGGACATCTAACAACACCAACAAAAAAATCTTAGTTCTTGACTACGGTCTCCTGACCCACTAAGACACTGCCATGGAATTTAACTCTCATTTGGCACTGGGAAATTCGGCAATTTTAAGAACATGAAGTAACAATAATAATTTCTAGGGTGAGAAATACTAACTTTCCTGGCTCCATGGGTGGGAGAGGAGGCTATTAATACATTCCTGTTAATTTTTTAAAATATGATGCACACTATAATGGGCTTGGATTAAAATTTCTATTTTCAATCCTTCATTTTTATGTGTCAAACTGAACTCAGGATAAATTACTGCATGTCAAAAGACTACATGAGTGAACACTAAAGTCTGTAACTTTTTACTTTTGTTAAACTTAGATACATTTATTCTGAATAGTTTACTGACTAAATACATAAAATTACTACATTTCATTCATTTCAACAATACATGACAGCTTAACAATCACTAAAAGTTTTTAAGTGACTAAAATTACAATTACATAATGGTTGAACAGGAGATTCTGTTCAATTTTCAGAACTGAATTCTCTAGTATGACCATCAAAATTTAATTTTATGGGAAGAAAAAGCTACCTCAGAGCCAAAACAATAACCACTATAATTTACTGTGATTCAGTTTGATTATTTATAGTATTCTTGTCAATGTTATAGAGATTTCTGCAATTAATATAAAGAAAAAAGTATCTAAAAGCTTAAAAATATCACTATTGCTTTGAAACCACCAATGTCTATAATTTTAAAAACCTTGAGAGCATGTATTGATAAGTTTCTGGTTGCCCAGGGATGCTAACCGGTAACCTAGTAACCTTCAAAGCTGCTTCAGCAACTAACTCCCTAGGGAAAGAGCATCCTAGGAGTCCCTGGAGGAGAGAGAACTCCAGGGGCATAGCACCAGAACCTGCCAGCCGTGTCTGTTTGTATCTTTGTTCTTAGTTGATTTTTTATTACTTGGGGGGTTTTTGTTTGTGTTTCAGTCATAGGCCCTCTTCCTTGTTTTGTGATAAGATTTGTAAGTAAGCAAAATTTTATAAGGCTAAAATAATAAAAGAGCTTCAAGAAGGCTCAAATCAGCATCAAATCTGTAATATGTATGGAGTATGGAGGAGTATGGAATACTCCTTGGATTAGGAGATAACATTTAACCTCAATCACATTCTGAACAAGGCTGCGCGCACGCACATACTCACCCACACACACACTCACTCACACACACACACACACTCACACAGCACTAATTACCTTCTTTGGCACAGCTTGGTTTCAACCCAAATATACAACCAAGGATTGTTGTTAACACACATACTGACAATACCTGTGAGGGGGAAAGAGAAAATTATATAGATTCAAAATCCTTTCATTTCTCTAAATGTTTTATTTCTTGAAATGTTCCCAAATTTGCTGGTGCTACTCTTTTTCCTGATCTAGATGTGTTCGCTTTTGAAAATTCAAACTGTACACATGATTTATATACATTTTTGTAGGTATGTTATACTTCAATAAAAAGTTTACTTAAATATCAGCAAATGAGCCTATGCCAGCCAAAGTTAACATAATCAAAAACTCTCCAGTTAGTAGAAATGAGTTAGTCATAAAAATTATAATCATGGGAAAGAGAGAGAGAAATCTACTTGGAGACTAGATCTCCTGTCGTTAATCCATTAAAGGCAATGAGAATATTATAAGCCTCTTTTAACAGTTTAACTACACAAAGCTAAATATAATATAATATCCTCATATGCACGATGGCAGCTTGGGGAAACAAGCACAAGAGGGTTAGTTCACTACATCCCAGGCCCAAATGTTACCCCAAACTGGTTGTGTGATTTGCAGCAGATCCCTTCAGCTTTCTAGACAGCAGTTTATTCATCTATAAATTTTAAGGGTTGGACTATGTGGATCTCTAAAAATCTTTCCAGCGCTAACACTATGCCACATTCATTCTCCACTCTTCTGTCCTTTGGTATCTTAAAATAACTGGATACATCATGGTTTAAAATACACATGGTTTATGCAGTTCTTCATCCTCTTGTTAAGTAGCAGAAGACACATGCTGATTTTTGAAAATCACCTCTTCATTATTAAAAAGAAGTTACTTAGATTTACTTTTAATACGAAAGCATAGCATGGGACTGAAACAAAAGTATGACAATAGAATCATTTCTCATTTAGAGTCACATCTATAAAAAATGAAATTTAGAGTATCTACGACATTGTTAGAAAACACCCAATCAGAATAGTTTTCAGTAGGAAATTTCTCTTCAACAATTTTCAGAGCTGTGAAATCTAATTGAGTTTGAATTTTCTTCTCAAAGTAGTTTAATTCGGAAGTGTCAAAATCTATCATCCATTTTTATTTCCATAACAATGGAGATATTTTTGATATTTTCTTAGAAACTATAGAAAAAACATCTTACCTTAGAAAACACGAAGCTGGGAGACATAAAGTCAAAGTTAAGTTTTTGGAATGTTTTGTCCCTATGTTAAAAGAATATTTGTTTGGAGTTTCCTGCTTGTTTAGTGTGAGTTCCCAAATTTTCAGGTCTTTCTTAGACATTTACTGAGCCAAAAGAAATAGATACTTAAAAATTTTTTTTCTGATTGATTCCCTCAAATACAATAGCATTAATATAATATGTATTGTACATTTTTTCATCAAGCATTCATTCAAATAGGAGTGTCTACTGTGCATAATCCCTGTGTAAAAAGGTGCTAAAGTCCAGATACAATGAAAGCAACTCCTACCCTTAAGAGAAACAAAGGGTGGGAGAGCGGACATTAAAATGAATGATTGCAACAGAACTAGACAAGAACTATAATAGAAATATGCAAAAAAATATTAACATGCTAACATTTAACACAGTGGAGAAAGGAAAAGAAAAGGAGAGAAGGCTTTACAAAGAGAGATATGGAAAAAAAATGATTTCCCCCTCTATCAATAAACAAACGTTTGAGTGTATGCAATACGCACTGTATTTAGATTCTTTGGGGAAGTATAAAAACAAAGCAAAAGAAGAATTTGTGGTGAAACCTTAATGTCAGAGTTTATAACCTAATAAAGGCAAGAACAACTCTGGAATGATGCCATGTGTTCATGATAAAGATATGAATTAAGCTAACATGTAGTTTAATTCTTGGGGAAGCAACCTAAGAATTAAATCACACGGAAGTGACCATATATGCAATGGTGCTTCATGCAAAGCCACGGAAGTATGGAAGACAACAGCAGTCTGGGAAAGAGAAAACAATAACACCAATAATGGCTGTCACTTCTATAGCACTTACCATGGCCAGGCACTTTTGCGGGATCATTTAATCCTTACAATAACAATATGAGATAGACTAGGATTAACCCAGTATAAGGAAGCTGAACTTCAGAGAGGTTAGAAATTTGCCAAGGACAGTGGAGCTGATGAGCATCAGTGGCAAGACTTGAACTTAGGCAGAGTGTAAAGGGAATGGGGCAGGAGGGGGAACGGGAGGGAATGAAAGGCGACTGAGTCCTGGGAGCAGTCAGTGGGGAGCTGCTGAGGCACTTAAATATGGAAGTGACATGACTGGATTTACAAATTCTAGATTTGGAGAAATGAAGGCTTGGACCCAGCTGCCTCTCTTCTCATGGGAGAGGCCAGGTGTGCTCCTCTAGGTCTTTCCTCACCCCTAGTTACTGCAGCCCTGGCCACATTCCATGACATTTGTTTATTTGCCTGCTTCTCACTGGACTGTGAGTTCCAAGGAGGCATGGATTTACTTATTCATTTCTGTATTTTCAACGTCTAGCAGAGCAGACACAGTAGACCTTCAACAAATAATCATTAAGCTGAAAATCAGCAAGATGTGATTTAATTAAACATAATTTTGGGGAAACCATAAATCTCCCAATTTTTCCCATCTGGGTTGACGAAGTCAGTCAGTTTGTTAATTAGTGACTTTGTGTCTGCTTTATAAAAGGATATCTACAATAAATTTTTTTTTTTTTTTTTAGGAAATGGTAGATTGCTGGATTTGGTATTCAAATGTGACAGATGGAACAAAAACGCCATCTGAAATGAATTAGCTGACCACATTGCCTATCAATTCTGACTTTTGACCAAAGCTGCGTGCTTTCTGAAAAAAAAAACTGTGAGAACTCAGACCACCACAGTGCTGTGAGTCTTCGTGGGATTTTGTTTTTTGGAAGATGGGGATTAGATCCCTAATGAGTATATCCAGTACCAAGAAACTTCCACAGGAGATTTAAAGAGAGATGCAAAGATAACACATTCTTGAAGAACCTGTAAGCATTACAAAGTTCAAAGCAAAGGTCAGAATCTTTTCTTTAAAAAGGTTTCTAAGTCCACTCAAGCAGTTGTTCATGCACGCTTGGCTTCCTATGCATTCAGCATCATTTAGTCACGTTCGACTTCACCTGAAGACGATCCTCTCAAACTGAAGAAAAATTTGATGTGAAGCCATTTATATAACCGGTCACATGAAATGGAGATGAGACTTCAAACACGGACAAGCACATCACTTAGGGGCAAACCTCACGCTCAGTCTCTCAGTGAAACACAAACTCTGAAGAAGTTCACATCCGCCTGGTAGAATGAGCGTCAGGTTCAAAATGACTTGGGTTCAAATCTCACCTCTGTCAATTCATCTATTCAACATTTAACAAATGTTTCCTGAGACCCTACTACACCTCAAGCACTGACCGAGTGCTGCGTATATACACCCATGAACAAAACAAGTGCAATGCTCTCATGGAGCTTACACTGTGGTGACTTCTAGACAACCACCACCCGCAAGACCTAAGAATGCCTCATATCCTCTCTAAGCCTCATTTTTAATCTACAAAATGGTGATAATACCCACCTCACAAAGTTGGCAGGATCCTTGGGCTGAATGTACAGAAAATGCCTAGATAGGTGATGGGGGCACAGAATTGCTAAGAAAATGGCAGTTCCTACTAAGAATATTCAGCTCACTAAGAGGACCAGGTCCACTACAGATTCTTCCAATGGGGCAACACAACTTTACTAGTGTTTATCAAACTGCAGGACACCCTTTCTATTTCCTATTAAAAGAAATGCCATATACTACTGCATTAACATTTTTCTCTCTTTTTTTTTTAATTCTACAGTAATCTGTATTCAAAAGCAGTTGAAGACTGCAGTAGTAAAGAAATTGGTCCAAAAGATATATTGGAGATGGGAAGAAATGTAACATATCATTTTGCAGTAAATGATGGTACTGGACATTTTAGTTGTATCTATACAGCAGCTCTCCAACCCATGCTACTGAAAAGGGGATCCATGTAAACACCAGTTTGTATATTAGAGATTTCTACAGATTCATGTCCTCATGTTTCATAAGGTGTACCTTTACTCTGATCCAAGCACTTTGGGTACAAGAAGCTATAGAAAAACCCTAAAACAAATGCCTTAAAATATCCATAGCTTTGGCTCAAAAATGTTACTTCCAGGAGTTTATCCTAAGGTTAAAAAATTATGTACAAATATTTAGATGCAACTATATACGTTGCAGTACTATTTATAATAAGAAAAAAAACCCACAATGTCCAATAGGAAAATGATTAGAGAAAATATATAGCCATTAACAGTGACAACTTAGAAGAATATTTAATGACATGAGAAAATGACACACTGCTGAGTATAAATAGCAAATTATAAAATAGAACAGACAATATGGTCCCAATTTTATATTATATTAATACATAAATCCATGGTTGATGGATGCACTTACAAGTGATTTTTGTTATCTTCCCAGTGCTTATCTTTATTTTTCAAAGTTTGCACAAGGGACCCATATACTTTTAGAATCAGTAAACAAGACAACTACAGGGGCTAGAATAGGTGTTAGTGACCCAGAGTGAAGTCCTCCCCACTCTAACATTTTAGGGGTTTTCAGCATAAAAGTAAACTCCCTCCTTGCCTATTTACCTTAAGCAAACTCCAATCAACAAACTTTGTCTGAATATTCAAATCTCCTAATCTACCTAATCCACCATCATTTTTAAATATAAATGAACAACCATGATTCACCAGTCATTTGAGGCAAGCCCACAACAGAGACAACAAACAAAAAAAGGTCTAAATAAACATAGAAGGAAAAAAAGGGGAGAAGAAGAGAAAAACAATATATTAGAAACAAACATCTAAGTAAGTATACTCAATGGGATTCAGGAAGATATATACAAATCTTCAAATCGAAAGGTCCTAATATCAAGTATCCAGAATAATAAATCAAAGAAGGCTTATACTTATGCACGTCATTATGAAATTTCAAGACATCAACATTAAAGAGATCATCAAATGAAAGGCTATGCTAAGTTCTTAAAAAAAGCTATTAGAATGGATAAAGAATTAGTCTTTACTTGGAGGTTTAGTAAAATTCAATGGAGAAGCTATCTGGACCTAGAAAGATCTGTGTAAGAAGTTTATTGCTTTCTGCTTCAATGAATAATCTCGTTTCCAGGTTACAGAATTATTTATATTTCCTAATTTTCCTTGAGTCAGTTCTGATAAGTTGCATTTTTCTTGGAATTTGTCATTTCATCTACATTTTCAAATTGTTAGTATAAAGTTACTATATTTTCAATGTCTGTAGCATCTTATTTGTGTTCTTTTTTCATTCCTAATATTATTTGTGCCTTCTTTTTCTTGTTTTGTTTAATCAGGCTCATCAGGCGTAACCTCACTTTTTCAAAGATTCTACTTTTCACTTTGTCAATCTACTCTTTTGTGTGTTTTTAAAAAATTAATTTCTGATCTTACCCTTATTTTTTCTTTCTTTCCATATCTAGGTTTCATTTTCTGGGGCTTTGTTTGTTTGTTTTGGGTTTGTTTGTTTGTTTCTTTGTTTTACTAAGCTATTGATATGAATGCTTAGGTTGTAGCTTTTCAGATTTTCTTCTCTTTTAGTTTTACTTTTATTCTAACTTTTAAACCATTTAAGACATTATTATTTTAATAGTTCAATTAGATTTACCCAAATATTTACCACTTTCTTTATGCATTTTCCCTTCTCACTTTTCATCTGAAATCATCTGCCTAAAGTGTATCTTTTAGAGTTTTCTTGATTGTAGACTCTGTATCTGTTAGACTGTACATGTCTTTGTTTTGTTCTCATTCTTGGAAGATATTTCTAATGGGTATACAATTCCAGTTTGGCAATTATTTTCTTTTGGCACAGTGATGATATCACTACACTATCTTATGCTTTAATCATTGCCATTGAGAGTCTAGTCATCAGATTGGAAATGTCTTTTTTCTACAATACCTTTAAAATTTTTCATTCTTACCTTTGTGTTCTGTAATGTTATTCTGTTGTTTGTCAGTATATATTTATTTATTTATTTTGCTTAAGATTTAATAAACTACTTGAATCTGAGGATTGGTATCTTTCATCAGTTCTAGAATTGTTAACTCTTCAAATAGTGTCCAAAATAAAATAAAGCAAGGTGGATAATAGTTAACAGAAAATAGTAAACTACAAAATATGACCTAGAAAGATTTTAAAGAGTCAAATAAAATTTCTAGAATGAAAAATGAAATGCACAAAATTAACTCAATGATTAGACTCAACAGTAGAAGAGACACAGTAAAAGATACTAAGGAACATTAACGCCTGTCTCTACGGTGCCAGGGAATAACTGTCTTAGAGCAAAGTGTTCTTCATCCTCATAATCATGGCAGCCTTGGCAATTAAGACAACAGTAATATTTATTATCTCATTAACAGGTGTCAGTATTCACAGAAATCATTATAGGAGTATCTACCAATTTATAGTTAACATAGTCTGAAGACTACAATGATAGAAGAGGAAGTGGTAAAAGAAAAGAGTAATGTTTCTACATTAAGAGTTACTCTACAAAGTTTGAAGCAATGTATTAAACTACATACACACAATGACAACAGAAACCCAAAAGAAGCTAGTAAATTCACTATTGTCCTTGGCCGACAAAGCCATTATTACCAAACCACTGCTTGCAAGAGCGATTAGAAGGAGCAGTCAGAGGCTAGCAGCAACATAACAGAGAAGAACACTGCTGGTTTTCTTTGGCTCTGCACAGATCCATAGGTTGAGGTAGAACTTGTCACTACCTGCTCAAGCCCAGCTCCTAAACCACTTTTAGGACCTCTCTGTTCAAGTTCCAAGCAAGCTAAAATCACAAGCACTTCCCCTAAAAGGGACTCCTACTTCTACGGGTAAAAAGAATCTCTGCCCTTTGGATGCCAGTATAGCACTTTTCATAAACATAAAAGAGAAAATATTGGCTTTAAAATAAGTGACGTTACGACAGGTGTCTACAAAAACCTGCTTCAAAGACATACCACAGCAATTATATTTGACTTTCCAAGAATCCACTATAACACATTTTCTATAATAATGATTAATGAAGTGTTGGATATATGCCATCGTTTCAAATAGCCCTTGCTTCTGATTTATGTCAGAAATAGTGCCGTGAATCTGGTGCATTTTAAAAAGTATCAATACTTCTCTTATTAGTAAGTAGGGAAAATTAGTAAACAGGCTGACTTTAATAAACTTAACAAAGTAGATTATAGTTGTGAGTAAAAAGAATCACATTCACGTTGAAAAACCACATACCTGTCTTTGGGATTCTTTTTTTTTTTTTTTGTCATATCTTTCTTTTAAAAGAACAGAAGAAAAATTAAGTCAGAGGAAGTAGACAAGTTTTGTGATTAAGGCACAGAATAGAAATTCTTAAATTATTAATTTAAATACAAGTGTTCCTAAATGTTCCCCACAAGTCACTTCTGGGCTCTGCATAGTTCAAAACAATTATTTTGAATAAACAAAATATAGATTTGGTTGAACTCGTCTGTTGGACAGATAAAAACATCAGATTCTTCTCTATATTAAAATTAGTAGTCCAAAAAAGGTATTTGGGTACCTTTGACATTTAAGCAAATAGTGATTTTATCTTTTCCCTGCTTTTCAATGAATTAAACTGGTAAACAAGTATTTGAAGAAAAGACTCAAAGAAAATTCATATCTGTAACCCATGGGAGTTGGTAATGATAATTGAAAAACAATTTTTTAGGAAGACAGGTTAAAATGAAATATCAAATTAAAAGGTTGGCTTAAGAAAGCAGACACAATGTTAGTACTGTACCAATTACATATTAAAATTTCAGTCACTATCAATTAAAGATATAAGTATTGCAAAATCATGGCCATAATCACAAAGGGATCAATAACTCTCATGTCTTTATATCTAAATTAAGATATACATTACTTTTGGAGCTTTGTGATCTTAAGAACAGTCACATCATCTAAGTCCCTTTGTTGGTAAAAACAATAGGGCTGGACTGGGTATTTTCTGTGATCTCTAAAAAATCTAAAATATCTATAAATATACTTCTCCCTGGCAATTGATTCTATCTTTATTTGGATTACTCCTGACCCTAAATCCTGTACCATCCTCTCTTAAAGACTACTACCTTAAATGTATACAGGTATAAGATTCTTGGCTGAACACAGGCCATTGGAATAAACTATCAAGCCTGTTGTAACAAGCACCTGGAACACGGGTCCTGGAGCTTCGATTCCCCAGGTAAGGTAGAAAAGGGGTCGGGAACTCACCTGCACCACACCCTTCATGTCTGAACTCTTCCCTGGATCCCTGCAAGTCCTCCCCAGAACTGATCTAACTAGGGCAGTTATTCTCTTCTCCTATCATGCACATTTATTTTTGTTCAGTAAGTACCAAGCATTTTCAAAGAAAAGAACAACCAGTACTTATAATTTCTGCCTCGGTGAGCAAAATCATTTCTCCAAGATCTCACCAAGTGCTTTCACAGACCATTTCTCTCAGAAGTTAAAGGTCAAAGAATGAAACATCCATTTGATAGTGTAAAGTAATGGTTTCCCTCAGCTTTGATGTCAACTCCGCACTCCATGAGTTGTATACCCTCACTGAACCTTGAGACACAAGAGCCTCATCAACAAGGTCAGTGACAGAAAACACCTCAACAACACAGCAGGATCACTCTTTAAAAGGCTGGCGGGTCTCCCCTCAGATACAGCCTCCTGCCATGAGAGCTTCTATTTGTATCCACAAACAGTTAACACCTA
This sequence comes from Avahi laniger, assembly GCA_963575035.1. Lineage (NCBI taxonomy): Eukaryota > Metazoa > Chordata > Mammalia > Primates > Indriidae > Avahi > Avahi laniger. The sequence goes on from CAUYSK010007947.1 coordinate 11,483, forward strand.
GGAGTGATCACTGAATTATTAAATATCAACACTTCTGTTCTTGGCTTGATGGTTTATTTAAATGTTTTCTCTCTTCAATAGGATTGCCATTATAGCAAAATGCTTTTTTGTGGCCTTTCTTTATATATTCTTCTGATTTACTTCACCTTCTTAAGTAATCTATTGAGAAAAAAAGAGATCTTGAAGAAAGTGTCTAGTAAGTGAGATTTCTATCTCTTGCCTTCTAACAAAATAAAATGTCATGGTATTCCATACAGCAAAAAAATATAATACAATAAAAATGGCACATGGAGTAAATATTTAAACATAAAATAAAATCACTAGAACAAAAGATGAGGAAATAATTATAAGCGGTGGACACCTTTACAAGCATGGCACAAAATCCAGAAATTACATTGGAAAAGTCAGTACACAAAAATTGGAAATTTCTATAAACCTCCCCCCCACTCCCAAAAAAAGAACATCCATCCACCACAAGCAAAATTGGGTAGGGCAAACTACAGTGAAATATTTTCAATAAAGGACAAAAAGCTAATTTTCATGATAAATAATAAGGTATAAAAATCAAGTAGAAAGAGACTAACAACCCAAGTTTTTTAAATACCAAAAGTAACAAATCAGTTCTTTGAAGAAATTAAAATAGCTAATAAAAATAAAACATTCACCTTCATTAAAAATCAAAGAACCATAAATCAATGAGTCCGTTTTCTACTCAATGAAATTAACAAACATTAAAAATATTGATAATTGCAAGTGTTGACAAGGATGTGAGGAGAAATAGGCATTTCCACACTGTCACATAGAAGTATAATTCCATATCTAAAAGGTCATTTAACCTGTCCATATTTTCCACTCCAGCAAATACAACTCTATTAATTTATATGCTAGAAACATTCACTTAAGCACACAAAGATACATACACACATATTTATTTATTGTAGCATTGTTTGTAATACCAAAAACTTGTAAATAACCTAAATTTGTCTAAAACAATGGATTAAATATAATACACTATGGTGAATCCAAACATAAAATACTATACAATTATTCTAAAATTATGTAGATCCATCTCTGGAATACTTGCTCTTAAAGTCTTAAGCTTCCATGTAAATGGCCACCATGTAAATAGCCATCATGCTGTGAGGAAGCCCAAACTATCCCATGCATAGAGACCTTGAGGCTAAATGAGAGAGAGATGCCTGGTCAGCACCTAGATGATTCATCCCCTGCTGTTCCAACTCTAGTTACCTTCTGACTGCAGCTGCAGGAGACCCTCAATTGCATCTGCCCAGCCAAGCCTTTCCCAACGTCATGACCCACCAAAAACTGTGAGAGATTTTTGAGTCTACAGAGTTGATGGTCAGACGCTGAACAGACATAAATCTATCAAGTTGGTAGTACAAACCAAGATGACTCCCTTGAGGGAGCACATTTGCCTTTCTCCTTCTCCCAGATTTTATGCCAAAATCATTTCCAAGGTAAGATGATCAATGAAGGAAGCTGAGTTGGCTCTGCCCAAAGTACACACCCAGCCAGCCTCATTCAGAGGGAATGACCTGGTTCTTCATCACTTCATTGGAGGAAGAGAAATACCTGAAAACTACTCCACACACATAGCACTATGGGGATATAGGTGATGTAATGAATACTTTTCTTCCTTTGGTAAAGGCATAGAGTTCAGGCACAGAGGTTTATGTAAGTCCGTCCTAATTTGCAGGTGGAGAAATGGACTGTTGATTACAAACACTAATTTTTATGGCATCAAAAATGTTAGTAAATCTGCAAGAAAAAAAAACCAGAAGATGCCTGAAAGCCTGAACCATCTTACAATGCCAGAAAGTTAGGAAGTGCTAAGCGCGCGCGCACACACACACACACACACACACACACACACACACAATGATGGGAGTATGTCAGAGGGTCACAGAAGCTAACTCCCGAAAAAATAAGTAACATAGTACGGGGATATAATCCAAAGCATAAAACAAAGATCAATGATATATATTAAAAAAAAGACTGAATAGACATATGGAGGAGAACAGACAAGTCTCCAATACAGGAGAATTCCAAATAACTTATGTAGAAACTCTATCAGTAAGGAGGTGGAACATAACTCTCTACCTCGTAAGTATGGGCTGGGCATAGCGACTTCCTTCCAAAGTTACAGTATGGTAAGGGACAAAAAAGAGTATCTCTACAGTAGAGAAACCTGAGAAAGACTACCTCAGCCAGGTAATTAAGGTTAACATCATCAATGATATATCATATTAATAGCGTATACTCTTGATAATGCTGTGTTGAGAATGGAACTTTACCTCTGTGGTCTCCCTCCCAAAAATACATCATTCAAGTCTAATCATAAGGAAAACATCAGAAAAATTCCAATTCAAGGACATGCCACAAAATACATGACTCATACTCCTCAAAACTGTCAAGGTCATCAAAAAGCAAGGAAAGTCTGAGAAACTTAGCCAAGAAGAGACTAAGGAGATGTGACACCTAAGCATAATGTGGTATTTCTGGATGGGATACTGGAATAACAAACCAAAAAGGACATCAGGGGAAAACTGAGTAATTCTGAATAAAGTATGGATTTTACTTAATAATAATGTACCATTTGTTCATTAGTTTTAAAACTTGTACTATACTAATGTAAGATGTTAGTGACAGAGAAACTGGATGGCAGGGTATATGGGAATTCTCTGTACTAGCTTCACAACTTTTCTGTAAATCTAAAACTATTCTAAAATCGAACATTTATTAAAAAAGAAATGGGCATGATTCCATTTTATTCTATCACAAAATTTCCATTGTTTAAAATTTTGGTCTATTTTCTTTTATTTTAAATGCAGCTATGCAATCAAACTCATATATATACATAATTGAGAAATTATTCCATATATAAAGTTGAGTCATCTTTTTGCATGTAATACTATTCTGTAAACATTTTCTTATATTATCAATAAATCTCTTTCAATATATTTTAATTTAGGTAGATCTGTCTATAGGTGGGGACTGAACTTTCACTTCATACATTTCAGCAGTGTATAATTTTTTTAAATCAACATTGCTTTCACAATGGTTCCTTTCTTTGATGGACACTGCGGTTAGCTGTCTGCACTCCCCTTCAGGGATGAAGGAGTTACTCCCCCAGCTGCTGGCAGTGGTCCCCTATAGGGATTGCCTCAGCTGAAGAGAGCCCCCTTGCCCAAGGTCACACTCCTTCCTAGAGCAGAATGGCCCATGGAGTGGGTGAGACCTCCACTGCGCATCACATGCATTGAGCATCCAGTGAGCACCGCAGCTCACCTTCCCCCTCTGCAAAGTCCTACTTCCTTACCTTCCCTTACAATTGCTGCTCTCAATCACATACCACAGTAAAACCCCAGGTATGCATGTCTCCATCTGCAAGTCTGTTTCCCAAGAAACCCAAACTATAGCATTGCCTTTCCCCTGATCTGCTAGCTCAGTGAAATGACTTTGGCTACTGCATCTTCCAGCCTCCTTGCCTCCAGGTGTCAGGCCAGAATAAGCCAATGGGAAACGATGACATAAACTGGAGGGTGGGAACAAGGGAAAAATCAGACTTAGCTTCCCCGCTCTCCATGCTCCAGGAGGGACCCCTACAGTGGCTGCATCTGCCCAGGGTCTCAGCTCATATAGGGAAGCTCTAGCTCCCAAGCTCTGGCTTCATCACCTTTCCCCTTTGCCCTTCCTGCCCTCCAGGGGGTAACAGCTTCCTTCAGTTATTCTTCTCTGGGTTGCCTCAGGGACCCACCATCCCATTTGGCTGTTAGCTCTTCCAACACTTTTGGAATTTATTTCCTATATTAAATTCTGTTCATTAAGTTACTAGGTATGGCCTTTGTGTTTCTAATTAGACTCTGACTAACACAGTAAATAATCAGACAAAGATGTATACACATTTCAAGGCACAATCTAATCTAAATTTAATATAGGCAAAGAACTCTCCATTTTGGGAGTTTACCTGTTTCATAATTTTCAAATCTCCTAGATGCAAAAAATTGATTACATCTTGCTTCAGTTGGACTTCCAAAAAAGAAAAATTGCCCCCAAATCCTGAAAATAGTTTCTCTTTTACAGCTATCAAGAAAGATATGATTCATTAAATAAAAGTAGTAGTGAATGATTTTAGAAAAGAATTTTTAAAGTTTAGTTC
>CAUYSK010007950.1:0-46774 GCA_963575035.1 Avahi laniger
TAGCTGGGACTACAGGCATGTGCCACCATGTCCGGCTAATTTTTTCTATATATTTTTAGCTGTCCAATTAATTTCTTTCTATTTTTGGTAGAGACGGGGTCTCGCTCTTGCTCAGGCTGGTCTCGAACTCCTGAGCTCAAAGGATCCGCCCTCCTTGGCTTCCCAGAGTGCTAGGATTACAAGCATGAGCCACCGCGCCCAGCCTTCTTTTGTTTCTTATACTTTTTGTGTCATATCTACAAAACCATTACCTCACCCAAGGTCACAAAAATTACTTCTGTTTTCTTGTAATAGTTTTATAGTTTTAGCTCTTACATTTAGGTTTCCAATTCATTTTGAGTTAATTTTCGTATGTGCTGTGCAGTAGAGGGGCCAAATGCACTCTTTTGCATGAAGTTACCCAGTTCTCCCAACACCATTTATTGAAAAGACTCTTCTTTCCTCATTGAATTATACTGGCACCATTGTTGAAAATCAGTCGATGATAAACTTAAAGGCTTATTTCTAGAGTCTCAATTCTAGTCCATTGATCTAAGTGAACATCCTTATGTCAGTACCACTCTATGTCGATGGCTGTTAACTCTGTAGCAAGTTTGGAAATGAAGAAACATGAATCCTCCAGTTTTGATCTTCTTTTCCAAGGTTGTTGTGTCTATGCAGGGTCCCTTGCATTTCCATATAAATTTTAGGATCAGCTCATCAACTTCTGCCACAAACCAGCTGAGACTGTGATAGAGATTGCATTGAATCTGTAAACTGATTTGGGAACTATTACCGTCCTAATGATATTGAATCTTCCAAATCATGATTTAGACCATTCTGATTCATTAATTTGGATCTTTTTAATTTCTTTCCATAATATTTTATAGTTTGCAGTGTATAAGTTGTACATTTTTTGTAAATTTATGCTTATTTTATTCTTTTTGATGCTATCGTCAATGGAATTATATTCTAATTTCCTTTTTGAAATATTCATTTTAGTAAAAAGAAATAAAACTGACTTTTGTATATTCATCTTATATCCTATAACCTTGATGAGCTTGTTGATTAGTTCTAACAGCTTTTTAGTGGATCCCTTGGGATTTTCTATATACAAAATCATTTCATCTATAAATAAAAATTGTTTTAATTCTTTCTTTCTAATAAGGACATTTTATTCTATTAATAGTGTGTATTACATTAATTGATTTTTGACTGTAAACTAACTTTGTATTCCTGGCATAAGTCCCACTTGTTCATGGTGTATAATCCTCTTTATACGTGGCTGTATTTAGTTTGTTAGTATTTTACTGAGAATTTTTGTATCTATATTTATAAGAGATATTAGTCTTCAATTTTCTTGTGATGTCTTTGTCTGATTTTAGTATCAGGGTATATTTACCTCAGAGAATGAGTTGAGAAGTGTTCCTTCTATTTTTTGGAACAATCTGTGAAAAATTGATATTATTTTTTTCTTTGAATGTTTAGTAGACTACATCAGTGAACCAACTGGACTTGGGTTTTCCATTATAGAAAGTTTTATAATTACTAATTTGATCTCTGCTTGATATGGGTCTATTCAGATTTTCTACCTCTTTTCAATCACTTTCAGTAGTTCATGTCCTTTTAGGAATTTGTCCATTTCATCTAAGTTGTCTACTTTTTTGGTACAGCTCATCATAGGATTCCCTTACAAATCCTTTGTACTTCTGAAAGAGCGGTAGTGATGTCCCCTTTTTTATTCCTGATTGTAGTAATTTGAGTCTGCTCTCTTTTCTTCTTGGTCAATCTTGCTAAGGATTTGTCAATGTTAATTTTTTCAGATAACCAGCTTTTGGTTTCATTAATTTTCTCTATTGTTTTTCTGTTCCTTATTTTATTAATTTCCACTCTAGCCTCCCTTTATTATTTTCTTCCTTCTGCTTTCTTTTGGTTTAGTTCGCTCTTCTTTTTCCAGTGTCTTAATGTAGAAGTTTAGGTTGTTGATTTGAGATCTTTCTTCTTTCTTAATATAGGCACTTACAGCTATAAAATTCCCTCTGGCACTGCTTTAGCTGCATCTCATAAGTTTTGGTATGCTGTGCCTTTATTTTCATTCATCTCAACATATTTTCTGCTGTCTTTTGATGTCTCTACCAATTCAAATTTACTGTTGAACCGCTCTGTGAATTTTCCATTTCTGTTTGTACTTTCCAAGTCCAGAATTTCTATTTGATTCTTTTTGATAGTCTCTATCTCTTTATTGATATTTTCTTTTGATGAGACATTGCCATCATACCTTCCTTTAGTTCTTTCAACACGATTTTCTTTGGTTCTTTGAACATATTTATAATAGTTGTTTTGAAGTCTTTGTCTGCTAGGTCCACTGTCTAGACCTCTTCAAAAGCAATTTCTATTGACTGCTTTTTTTTTTTCCTTGTGTATGGGTCACACTTTCCTGTTTTGTTTTGTTTTTTTTTTAAATTTTTGCATATCTTGCAATTTTTTGTTGGAAACTGAATATTTTAGATAATATTTTGTAACAACTGTGGATAGTTACTCCACCGCTGTGGGGTTGTTGCTATTTTTGTTGTTTGCTGGGGTTCATTATTTATTTGTTTGTTTAATGACTTAACTAAAATCATCCTGTGAGGCCGGGTGCGGTGGCTCATGCCTGTAATCCTAGCTCTCTGGGAGGCCGAGGCGGGCGGATTGTTTGAGCTCAGGGGTTCAAAACCAGCCTGAACAAGAGCAAGACCCCATCTCTACTAAAAATAGAAAGAAATTATCTGGACAACTGAAAATATATAGAAAAAATTAGCTGGGCATGGTGGCGCATGCCTGTAGTCCCAGCTACTCAGGAGGCTGAGGCAGAAGGATTGCTCGAGCCTAGGAGTTTGAGGTTGCTGTGAGCTAGGATGACGCCACGGCACTATAGCCAGGGCAAGAGAGTGAGACTCTGTTTCAAAAAAAAAAAAAAAAAATCATCCTGTGAAGTGTGTTTCCCTTGCCATGTGCAGCCTCTGCCATCTGACCTCAGATTTCTCTGACCTTGTTATTTTCTTTTAGTCTGGCCACCTCGCCAGGAATCGCTTCAGGTGGGTCACTTCCTTATTGGTTAAAGGTTGTGCTTAAGCCTCCATAGCCAGTTAGAATTTTACCCTTTGCTGTTGTATAGGTATGTGGCTTGGAGATTGTTAGCACAGTTGCAAAGGTGGGGTACTTTCTGGTCCCACACTTCAACATCTTAGAGTTCTGTGACTGCCCCTCCCTGATTGCTCCCTGGGAGGGTACTGGCTTGGATGCGCACACGGTCAGGGAGACTGTAATAGCGTGGCTCCCCATTGCAGGGTCTGTTTGAGACTTGGGGAATTCTTCCAAGTCCTCTCCATGCCCTGCTCGATCATTCCTGAGTGGGGGCAGCCCAGCCCACTTGCCTTCCCAACCGGAGAGCTGACTGTGACCCCGGGGTGCTCCCCTTGGCTGTCTCTTTCCTGCTTCTCTCTATTAAACTTTGGCTGCTCTGTTGTTTTTCTTATATCAGAGCTACCAGCCTCCTCTTAATTACTGTCCACCAAGATCTGCATTGTTCTGGACAACACACTTAGGTGTGGAGTTCTCCGCTCTGTTCCAAACACAGTCAGTCCCCTCCGGCAGAGCTGCTGAGCACTCCTGCCTGCGCAGAACCCTTGCACCAGTGCGGGGAGCTGGGGTCCGGGACCCGCTTCTCCCGGCGTGATAAATGCACCCTCCCCACAAGCGGGTAGTAGGGGCTATGGCAGCTCTGGGTCTTTTTGGCGTATCCCTTGCAGCATGGAACCACGTCCTACTAGTGGGGGGGGGGCAGTGGGGTGACAGGGGCCCCAGTTCTCAACATGCTTCCTCTGGGGATGAGGGAGGCAGGGCGGGGAAGGGAAGATTGGTGCTCTTGGCTGTACTGCCTAGAATAGAGCTTCTGCAACGTGGGACTGGGAGGCCTGGCCTGCCCACTGGGATGAAAGCACAGCCTCAGACTGGGAGCTGGGGGAAGAGGGAGGCCCCATCTTCCCGGCTGCACCTCCCCAGAGTAGGTAGCGACGCCGTAACAGAGCTGCAGACGCAGTAGGTTAGGAAGCAGGATGTGACTCAAATGCCAAATAACAAAATGCTTTCTTATTATTTTCACCACTTAAGTTGTTTTGCTTGAGAGAGGGTCTGCCCAGAGCTCCTTACTTCACCATTCTACACGTCCTGTGCTTCACGGATTTTTTTTTTTTACTTCCATATTTAATTGGATTGGTGATCCCTTGAGTGCTCCATTCGGTTGGACTGAAAGCTAAGAAAATCCTTAAGGACTGGGATGAGGATGAGAAGTGATGACTTGTGGATGTCACCTGAAAACAGCAGTTGCTTAATGCAAACTCTGGTCACCTCTTAAAACTTCAGATGATGTCATGTATTTCCTCCTCCATGCCCCCCCATCAAAGTTATCAAAACGGAATGCCAGTAGCTCACTGTCGTCTCCTATCACAAATAGGTGGCATACAATACTTTCAAGTTAGAGAGACATCAAACAAATGAGGATATAAGTCCCAAGAGAACAGAGCTTGCTATTCTAGTTTTCCAATTTTGTATGAACTAGCAAATGGCAGTCAAACAACAAATGATGTCTTTAAAATGGTTTTTTCAAATCGAGGGCTGTTTCTGGATGGCACAAATTATTTATAACTCAGCAGGATCATGGCAAGCTTTATATTCTCCAAAGAATGTGTTTTCTTTCCTGAGACACAGGGCCCTAGACAAAGAGCTGAATTAAGACGTCCTCTCACATCAGCGACAATGTTGATGTTCTTTAAATACAGTTTGCTGTCTAAAGCACTTGAATGTAACGTTTTAAAATAGAAAGATAATTCTCTACTTAAAAACAGTTATCATGTCAGTTCTGTTTTTTAAAAAATGAATCATATTAAGAAATATTTCTTTGAGGACAACAAAACCACAATATTTGATAATCTATGCCATATGTGTTCCACAGGGATAGTAGTGACTGAGTCTCATAAGTTGTGAATTCATTTTTAAAAAATCAGTGTAACTCTAATGGTATATTTTAATACATTTCTATTCACAGAGCTTCTAATTTTTTTACCAACATAAGAATGTAGTACATAGATATGACTATAGTTTATTGAAGACAATTTTAATAATTTTGTCTGTTTCCATGGTCATATACATCTCAGCACAGTCAACTGGGCACCTGTCTGCTAATGCCTAATAGCATTCTGCAAAAACATTTAGAAATAGTAGTGTTTTAGAAAACCACAGAATGCTAAGATTGTAACCTCTGGGGACACTGAGGCACAGGAAGATTAAATGATTTTTTTCTAATATGCTTAGAGTCAATAACTGATGGAGATAAAACTAAAACCCAAGCCTCTCAGCTTCCTGTGGATGCCCTCTCCCCGTGTTAAGGCACAGTATATGCTGAAATGACACCTGAGAATACAAGATAGGCAAAAGGGTATTTAAAATAACAATGACATTTTTGGACTTTTCAGTGTGTATGGTTTTCACATGCCTTTTCTCGATTTTTATCTTACCACGATCCTTTGAAGTAGAAAGCAGTAACAGTGGTGGTGGTGGCAGATTATCGGTGGCTTCGTTTGGGAGGTGAGGAAACGGGGCCTTGCACGTACGTACTGATTTGACCAGCATCGCAGCCTGGGAGCAGGAGAAGCAGGGAATCTCCATACAAATTTGTGTTCTAGACAGAGGGGAAGTCAGTGGGGTTTAACGCACACTGGTTGCCAAGGTGTCGCAGGAGCTGCAGGATGAACAAGACGAGGCCTTGTGTCAGGGCATTTACATGCCAGCTCCTGGCCCTACGCACTCCTTCCTGTTGCACTGGTGTCTGCCCCGCCACTGAGTCTTGACTCAACATTGACGTCAAGAATGTACCAGCCTCGCTTGATGTCTACCCGTGTTTTGCCTCTGAGTAAGTTATTCAGTTTCTCTGCACCTCGGTTTTCACGTTAAACAAAACAAAACACCTTCCAACCTCGATATGACACAGCAAAGACCAGCTGGCTACATAATAAACGTGAAATTTTAAAGAGCAAGAGTGGCATATGGCACTTCTAGTGACATCTTTCTCCCAAGCATCCCTATGTAACGATTTTCTTCATATCCTCATAGAGGGACTAAAACACAGCACATTGGGATTCTAGTTACAATAAAATTTCCCGCATAGTAAATGTCGTCTCCAGTCTTTGTCTATGTAGCTTGTATCTCCTATATGAACAGTAACCCTGTCATACAGTGTCTACACATAACAGCATGGAAGTTAAGAACGAAGGCTAGGAGGACAAGCGAAGACATGAGCTGTAACAAATTTCCCGTGCAGCTTTTGTTCTGCAATGCGATTTACCTCTCTTTTCTATAAAGGCAATTTCCTAGCATTGAACTGACCCCAGTGATTGAAATCTTGGTATAAGAAGTAGAAAGGAGAGAGGAGGGTTGTAAGTGGGAAGAGTGTTTCAGTTAGCGATCGCCACATAACAAGCCACTCCCAAAACGTAATGCTTAAACAATAATTTATTATTTCTCACTATTCTGTGGTCCTGCCTGGGGTCACTTTTGCGACTCTAAGCAGCTGCTGGCCGGGCTGGAGCTGTTGGCTGGGGCAGCTTGGTTCTCCTCCACATGGACTCTCCACAAGGCCGGCACGTGCTTCTGCAAAGCATGGTGGCCTCAGGGTTCCAACAGGACAAAAGTGGAAGCCACCAGGTGTCCTACGGGCTAAACTGGCGCAGCATCACCCCCGCCGCCTTCTGTAGGTCAGAGGAGGTCGAAAGCGTCAACTGGGATTCGAGAGGAGGGAGAAGTGACGTGCTCATTCGAGACTGGATGGCTTATTGGAGGCCAGCTACAACCGAGAGAGTTATAAAATAGGAGCCGTATGCTTCTCCTTGGACATTTCAGGCCTGCAGAGGAGGTGGGCGAGGTGAAAGAGGCCGTGCGGCGTTTTCTGAGGGCTAAGCCAGTTGTGCGGAGATCAGTTCAGCGTTGCAAGGTTAGTGGGGGAGGGACCTGGTATTGATAATTCGGGATGCATCTTCTCTGGAAATTCAGCAGGTTGAAGTCACGTCCATATGCCCATTCCTCTCGGCTGCGGGGAGCAATGGGAATTGGGGCAGGGCTAGCCGCAGCAGAGGGTATCAGGGACTGAACTGCGTGCCTCCCCAGATTCTTATGTTGAAGTCCTAATCTGCAGTTCCTCAGAATGTATTTGGGAATAGGGTCTTCAAATAGGTAATTAAGTTAAAATGGGGCTGTTAGAGTGGGCCCTGATCGAATCTGACTGGTGTCTCCCTATAAGAAGAGGAGATGAGGACACACAGAGAGAAACCAGGGAGCACATGCACAGAGCGGCAAACTTGTGAAGATAGAGGAAGAAGGTGGCCATCGGCAAGCCAAGGACAGAGGCCTCAGAGGACAGCTCTGCTGACAGCTTGATCTCAGATGTCCAGCCTCCCGAACTATGAGAAATAAATTACTGTTCTTTTTTTTTTTTTTCTTCTGACAGTGTCTCGCTCTGTTGCCCAGGCTGAAGTGGTGTGGTGGTGTGATCATAGCGCACAGCAACCTCAAGCTCCTGGGCTCAAGCGAACCTCCTGCATCAACCTCCCAAGCACTTGGGGCTACAGGCACATACCACCATGCCTGGCTAATTTAAAAAAATGTTTCGTAGAGATGGGATCTTGCTATGTTGCCCAGGCTAGTCTCAAACTCCTGACCTCAATCAATCCTCCCACCTCAGTCTCCTAAAGTGCTGGGATTTCAGCCATGAGCCACTGTACCCTGCCAAATTTCTGTTCCTTAAGCCACCCAGTCTGCAGTATTTTGTTGATAGCCAGAGCAGACTAACATGGAAGAGGAAAACCTAAGACTGAAGGGGCTAGTAAAACCAAAACCCACATACTCACGTGAAGGCCTAAAACAACAGGAGGAGTGCTCCATGGCTCTCGAAATCAGAGGTGCCCAGAAGTGGGTTTGGACATGGTGACATGTACCCAGGATTCTGGGGCCAGGCAGGCAGACATGCAAGAAAATCCTCCAGACAGATCACAGACTGCAGACTCGGCCCCAGGCATGTCTTATTAACTGCACTATATTTTTATAGAAATTGTAATTAGCTTCCAATACTTAAAAATCAGAAATTTTAACTCTTTTTTCAAAAAAATTAGGAGTTCCAGCTTCTCTTAAAAAATTAAAAGACCCAGCTACCCTAGCCCCAGGTGCCTCCAGGGTACAGGAGCTGGGACTTGTTTTCTTATTTGAATATCCATTGTCAAAGTGAGACAATGGATATTCAAACTCCTTTCTGAGACAGGAGTTTTGTGAATAACAAGTGGGAAAAAAGACAAGCACATTCTATCAAATTGCATCACTTTGGGAATTGAAAGTCTTTATGGTAATTTATGTCTTGTCATTACAGTGAAGAGAGTGTGATTCACCCACCTGACTCTGTTCATTGTGATTTACAGTGGATGAAGTTTTCTAATTAGCCGGATCCAGAAGAGGTGGAAGCCTCCCATATCCCAAGTAGGGCTTTAAAGGGTTTTTGTGATCTTAAGCAGAGTTTTTATAGGTGTTTCTATTTCCGGAAGACATTGGAAATAGCTTTAAGTGTATGTGTGTGTTCAAATTGCTTCTCACCTGACACTCTTAGATATGCATCAGCAGCTTGTAAGTTCCTACTTCAGTGTAATGAAAAATCTCATTACAATTTGCACATCAAACAAGAGAGGCCTGGTTACTCTTGCTGGGGGATCCTTGATTGAATTTCTAGGCTTTTGAAAAACTCACAACACTCCCAGTCGTTAATGTTCTTTATACATAATATCTCAGACAGAATTAGCAACAGAATTACTGCTCTGAGCTAGTTTGCCTTTCTTTCTTCCAAGGTATTTTGCATATTTTAAAGAGGATTCTCCCTGTTCCCAGGTTAAATCAGACAGTCAGGGAAGCTGCTGTCTCTTTGCTGTGCACTGGGTCCTTGATGTCTGCCTGGGGCAGCTGATTCCAGAAGGCTGTTCACACCTGCACCCCATTAGGGCATGACGGCAGGACCTCCTGACTGGGCTGTGAGGGAGAACACCCCATCGGCCCTGTTCCCCTACGTCCCACCCTGCCGCACCCCCAAATCATTCTCCCTCCCTTGCAGCCACACCACCTCCTCAGACACCGCCCCCCACCCCACCCACACTGCTCTTCATGCTCTTTAGCTGTTCTGGGGGAAACACATTCTGCCCTCCCTGGAAAAATACCCTTGGTCCACTTTTCGTACCATCATTTTCTCAAGACTGGCTTTTCTCCTCTGGCCAGTCTAGTCCAAGATCCATCAATGATGTGACAATAGTTGTGCTTGTGCCATCTTCTGGAAGTTCTGCCTCGTTCCCTTGCAGGCAGGAATCTGTGGGGGCGGGGAAAGACACCAGACAGTCCCCGCAATAATGAAGACCATAACTGGCATTTCCAGAGGCTTCGCTGTGTGCTGGGCACTGTGAAAGTCTTTGCATGGGCTAATTCACGGAACTCTCACTTCCGAGTACTGAGGTAAATATTTTTTTATTATGCCCATTTTACAGATGAGGAAATGTAGGCACAGACTTGCCCAAGGTTACACAGTGGGAAAGAATGAAGCAGCCTGACCCTAAAGACCTAAAGCTGTACATATATTTACGTGCATTGCTTATTGGATGTACTTACACATTTAGTTACACGATCTCACACCTTGTTCCAGGAAGTATTTACAGTGGTTCACAGAAACACATAAGGATAAGATAAAATGTAAAATGGACAGGCAGGTAAATCAGGACAACAGGAAAATGAGAACAGGAGAGACCAAGTGGAGCCAGCACCGATCTCTGTACACAAAGAGCCAGCGGCATTTCGTCTGTGTCATGGCTATAAAATTATGACTGTCTGGTATCAAAGTCACTTCTGAGCACGTCTTATCTGTGCCACTGAACTGTTGGCTCCTTCAGGGCCTGGGGGACTGTTGGTGTCTTCGTCTCTCCCCCATGTTGCATCTAACAACTGTTCATTGCGTCAACACAGTTACGAAGGAGCCAAGGAGCGTGCACCCTCTCCCTCCCTCTGTCCCCTCGATCCTACCAGCTCATGAAACAGGAATTTCTACTTCTCTGAGGCCCTGGAGAAGTTGCTACCTTCTCTGCACCTTCCAGTGGCTCCGCCCTGAGGGGAGAGGAGTGACTCAGTTGACAAGGGAGGTGGCCGGGGTGCCCATTGGCCCACTTTCTCTGCAGGGTGCGGTTGGCTCTTTAAAAGATCCTGCTCCCTTGCTGTTCTCTCGCTCATGGGCTCTTTCTCTTGGAGCTGAGTGACTTCCAGCCTCTCCTCCCGGCAGGACAGGCCCTGGCCCCGGGCAGGAGCTGCGTGTAGGAGCCTGAAGTCCTCCAGCTGTTCTAAGTGAGCTCAGGTGTGAAAGGTCAATTTAGTGCAAAGTCATGGGGCAACCATTGTGGCTCAGGTCCAGCTTTTACTGTAATAAAGTTGATGTTTTGATACCGAAACCGACCGATAGATCTGTTTCTTAGTTCAGAATCAGGAAGCAAAGGGTGTGATCTTTTTTTGACATTTAAAATTTCAACTAATTATTTACTTTCACATAAACATTTTTATTCTTAAAGCAGGGGATCTTCTGGAGCCATCTCAGTTAGGAAAGTTTGTGATAGAAAAGAAACCAAAAAACAGGCCACAATGGCTCCGTCAGTTCGGGAGGGTCCTCTGAGAAGCAGATGCCAAGACAGGCTTGGATGTGCAAGCGACTTATTGGAGCGATGCCAGCGAAGGAGGAAAAGGAGGGAGCCCGCAGACCAGGCTGCCGTCTGACCCTTACGAAGAAAAGAGAGGGGAGGTGGGAAGGTGGCGCAGACGCCTCCAACTGTGGCGCAGGTCCAAGAAAGTTTCCACAGCTGATGGGGAGTCCTTGCTGCAGCTTTGCCCGTCGGTGGACCCCAGGTCTCACAGGAATACTGAGCTGCCTCGGCTCTCTGGCCGTGCTTAGTCTCTGACCAGGAGCAGCCTGTGGAGAGTGTGGTTGGTCTCGCCATCAGTGTGGTGTTGGACCCAGAGGAGACCAGGCAGGGCCGCCCGGTGTGCTCCCTGCAGCAGGAGACGTGAGTGGCGCATTGTCATGGCCACCACATGGCTTAGCCAGTAGGGGTTTGATTTCTCCCATGATAATGGTTTCAATTAGGCAGGCACCTGCTGGCATCAGGGCTGCTGACCCTGCTATACCTTGGGCATGCCACTGGCCTAGCGATCACCGCTGCCGTTGCCTCTGTAGTCAGCAAGGGGAAAGGTGGAGAGACAGCATTTCTAGCACGAAAAAAGCCACTCCAGGGGCTTCGCAGCAGCCTTCTCTGGGGCCTCATTGGCCAGAGCTGGGGCCACAACATCGATGCAAAGGGACTTAGAGAAAAGTTGAAGAGGAAACTGCGTCAGCCACCACAGTTGTGTGCTCATTGCAGAGGCCCAACACCGAGCCCCATAGGAAGACCCTAAGATTGGCATTTCAGGCTCACACAGGTGCTGCGTTGAGCAGTTAAACCTGGACCCGCTATGCCACCAGCAGAAGTGTCCTGGTGCTTCCGGGTGGTCAAGTCTTGGCACAGTCCCTGGGGGTCACCTGGAATGCTTTCTAATAGCTCAGCCTGGTGCACCATAGCATACCCATTATATAGTTCATCTTCTCCCTCCCAGAAAATATTTACATTTTCTTTGGAGAGCTAAAACTATGTAATTGGACAGGACATGACTTTTGTTGTTTGCCTATTGTACCAGGTGCTTTTACTGTGACTTCTTGTTTAATCTTCCCAATGGCCTGTGCACGTGGCGGGTGTTATTACAGGTATTGATGTTCTTCTCCCTGCGTCTACTGTACTTCCCCCTGTGTGGTGGCCATATCCGTTTTAGAGATGAGGAAGCTGATGTCCAGAGATATGAAGTAACTTGCCCACGATCGCACAGCCAGTACAGAAGAGCCGGGCTTGGAACCAAGGCATGACTGTTGGTGCCACACCCTGCAATTAATCTGGCTGTTCACTGGAAGAGCTGATTCATGTATTTCAAGATTATAAGAACAGCTCAAACATGCTTAACTTAATAAGAAACTGGTATTGGACTTTTCACACTTCCTCTCTGAGTTCAGAGCTGGGCCATTTCCTGTGTAACAGGGATCTCCTGAACATCAGAAGGCTTCACGAATCACAGTCATGCCAAATCACGCAGATTTATTACCGATTTTCATGGTGACATCAGTATTTTTTCTCCCCTTTTTAAAGTAGGCAGTAATGATGACAGCAAATAAAACAAATATATACCAGCTAGTGGCTTCCAATTTTCTCTTATCACAGTTGACAAATGTCCCCTACCTTGGGGGAGTGTGGTTAAGAAGGGGCACTGAATCGTCAGTGAATTTTCACACCGTGGGTTAAAGGATTGTGAATGCAGCGGTATAATGAACCACAGTCTAAGACCTTCTTCTAGAACAACTTGAAATCTCAGCACTGAACAGAATTTGGAGGGCAGCTGGTCTAGCCCCCACCCAGGGTCCCTTCCAGAATACCCTCTGCTGACGGTCATCTACCTTTCCCTTGAAAATGCTCCAGGGAAGGGGTCACTCTTTTCCACTCTCATTGCTAGGAAGTTCCTTATATTGCACCGACTTCATGCTTTTATTTTTGTTATAAAAACGAAGTCCCTGTTCTCCAGAGCAGAATGGATCCCAGCTCATTAAAAGACAAGTGGTGACAATGTATCTTTGTTACCCTTATTGTCTTTCTACTCCCAAGAAGATGATGCCCCCAGCAGGGTGACCAAAACTACCGACCCCCTGACTCACTTGGGATGGAAGTGGAATACACATCCTGCCTGTGACTTCCAGGTGGCCCGAGAGAGAGACAAAGGGTAAGTTCAAGGTTTTCTGTAGCTAAAAGGTGACCTTCAAGAGAGGATGTTTTTTAACTTCTTATTTTGTTTTTTAACTTATTTTCAAAATCACACAGTTGTTTCGCTTTAAGAGTTAAAAGGCTAGTGATGAGAAACAGCTTTCTCCTACCTGCCTTGGCTGGCTCCCACAGGCAACTGCCCGCAGATCTTCTGGCTATTTCTTCTGGTGTTTATCTTTCTAAATAATGTGGTACTGTTATTTCTTGATTTTTCAATATTATAATAAATATTATCCCATTTCTTCCTATTGCAGAAAATGAGGATTTAGCGTGGTTTCACCCCACCGTCCAACACACAGACTTCCCCTCTCCCATCTCCCCAACACAGCGACATCACGAGTTTTGGCTGAGTAAACATTTACTGTTTACATTTTTAAGACAATGTAAACCTTGCTCACAACCGAGCCAGGCAGTGAAATCCAGAGAGAATAAAGAGGCACAGCCCGACCTCCCAACAGAGGAGGCGGCTGTGCCAGGGGTGCCGAGCCCCCCCTGGAGTGTTCGGACCATGGGGAGGTATCGCTGGGGTAGCTCGTCCTGTGCCTGACAGCCTGGGCGAGGTTCTCCTTCCCAAGCAGGTGAAAGTGTGAAGATTTTGCACAGGGGACAAATAGAGGAGAAGAAGGGCGACCCCAAGGTGGCAGAACGAAGCCATAAACCCACGTGGGAACCTTTCTGAAGAGTTTAGTATTTTTCCTTTTTCTTCGGACTCTGGGAACAGTTACGTTAAGCATCTGTTAAATACTTTTCGCCTTTGAAGCAGTTCTCTCCAGTTATTCAAAATCCCTCAGTGATTCACAAACCACCTTGCGTTTGTCATGAGTTGTCATAGGATGGGCAGGGGACGCGGTGGTATAAGAAGCCTGGCATCTGCAGGCTCCTGGCTTCCCGCAGCGTGTTCTGGGAGATGCCCTTCCAGCCACCCCACCCCACAGCTCCCGGCCCCCTCCAATCCCTGGCCGCTCTGCCTGCTGTCCCCTGCCACTGCCTGACAGGGACAGAGGTGCCTGTGCGCCCTCTGGGGGAGGGGGAGACGTTCATGCTGATTTTGTTTTGAAAATAAATGTTGCTACTTTTCCAAGGATTAGGAATTTAAATCCAAACTTAAATTCTCAAATCTCTACCAAATACAGTAAGACTAATCTCCAGGACGTTCCCACTTATTAAATGTCCCCATCCATATGTGTTCGTGTAATGAGTTACATCCTATGCATCTATCATTTTAATTTCTACACTAAGAAATTCCCCTTATTGTCACTGAGTTTTTAGTGTACAGTCCCTTCATGGGAAAATATAAATCTATAGAGATTTAATGATAAGTTCTATTTCAAGGGTTATTTTTCAAGATCTATAGAAAGAAGCTGGCCGAGGAAAACCTCGCCGTCTTTCTTTTTTCCAATATGAATGTTCCAATTACTTGAAAACAAAACAACAAAAACAAAAAACAAGCACCTGAGCATCCTTTACATTTTCAAGTGTTCAGCTACAGTTCCCAGTCAGGGAAAGTCCTCCACCTCCAAAACTGCCACAGTGACTTTTCTTGGCAGCTTTACATAACATGGTTCCGTTTTGGCTGCTTTCTTTTATGGGTCTGTAAACTTTGGAAGATTCAATTATGCAAAGGCGGTTACAAGTGCTGTCTTCAAAGGAGGGGGAAGCCAGGAAGGGATGTGGAAAACGCCAGCTGAGCCAGCGGCCGCTTCTGGAGAAGGCAGACCCCTCTTTCTCCGTTAGAGACCAATGTGAGGGGCGTCCTCACTCAGTGTCTCCCACAGGTCTTCTGAAACTGTGCCTTGAAGCCACACGGTGTACAAGGAATCCAGTTTCGCCACTGGCTAAGTGATATAGACAAGAGTTAAATCCCTATGGTGTATTTCTGATCACACAACTGTCACTAAACTTCTCAATGAAGGCCAAAGCACTTCTAATATTCAACATTGAAATAAATGTGAGCTCAAGAAAGATAAAAGCAAGTAAGAGAATCATTTACCCAGTTTCGGGGAAATCGGCGAGTGCCGGCGGTCGTGGGGGTGGTAGGTTAAATCAAGGAAGGAGTGTTTGCAAAGTGAAGTTTGCAGGAGCACCGGGCAGTTCAAAAGCAAACGGTAGCAGATGCGGCGGGCTCAAGCGCTCTCGTAGGCACCCACTGTTGTCAGGCATCTGTGTGATTGTCGTAGACTTCACAGATTTCCATTTGACAGTAATTGGCATTCATTCATTCATTTCCAAGCCCACTTATTCCAGTTCAGGGCGGCAGCTGGCCGGAGCCCATCCCAACAGCGCAGGGCACAAGGCGGCCGGCCCTGGGCAGGAGGCGTCCCACCGCAGGGCCACTGCGCACACCCACACCCGCGCTGGGACAACTGAGGCGTGCCAGTCACCTCCCGCGCGCATCTTTGGGATGCGGAGGAAACCAGAGTACCCGGAGGAAACTCGCGCAGACACGGGGAGAACGTGCAAACTCACGGACAGCAGCCCTAGCAGGAGCGGATTTTTTTTCTTACCATCGTAAGGAAGGAAGTTGAACGAAATGACGCCACCTGAGAACCTGCAGGACCTCCGTTTAGTCACAGTCTGTCATATTTAAAGCTTGTCCTTGGCAAGTAATTGGGCTCTACCAAAACTCAGCCAGCCGCAGAGGTGACTCAAGACTCCACTTTAGGTGCAGTTTTAGGCCATGGGATAATGACAGCTACAGAAAATCTGCAGCCTGCAAAAGGATTTTTACAAACATTTAAGAATTTGATCCTTAAAACAACTGTGTAGCAATAAGGATAGCAGCAAGTATTTACTGAGTGCTTACTCTGTGCCAGATCCTGGTTACGAGCCTTACATGCGTCATTTCATCCACACAGTTTATCCTCTGAAGTCCACATTATTGGCAGCACCTCTTATTGCTTCAGACAAGAAAACCGAAGGCACAAGAATGATAAGTGGCCGAGCAGGGATTTGAATCCCAGGGACCAGGGTTAGCATCTACACTCTTAACCACAAGATAACAATCGTACTCCCTTCCCACCCCAAAGCCTGTCACGTGGAAGGTCACACTGCTAGTGAGAGGGGCAGAAAAAAGAGTTAGAGCTCAGCCTCTACATCCAAGTCCTACAAGGTACAACACCTCCTTTTGCTCTCCTACTTACCCAGGCAAAACCAGGATGATCAAGTTTGTATTTTTGGCAGGGTAGGACTAGGGTGCACACACCTCAGTTGCAAAGCTTAAGGGGTCTCCCAAAACTTCAGTAATAAAAAAAAGGTCTATGAAATATTTTTTAAAATCAAAATTAATACGAAAATTCAAAATGAACAAGATATCAGAAATGTAAATAAAGGCAGCTCATTCCCATCCCAAATTCCTTTTCTCCAATTCTTATTGAATCTAATTCCTTCACACCCAAGGTATTAAATGTAAATACCCCTGAAATAAATGAGTTACATCTCAAGACTTTCAGGTAATTCTTCAAGAGCAAAGCATGAAGGAATTGGAATGAATAAGAATTGGCAGAATTGGAGAAGGAGCTTGAAAAGGAATTTGGGATGGGACTGAGCCGTCTTTATTTGCATTTCTGATACCTCGTTCATCGTGAATTTGGTATAGGTTTTGATTATTTAAATAGTATTTTTTGATTACTGAATTTTTTGGCAAGCCCTTACATTTTGTTTGTATTTAATATAAAGCCTAGAAACCAGTGAAGATGACCATTTTCAAAACACAGGAGCAACCCTAACAGGAAGCTCCAAATGGCATGGCAAGAAGGTAGCAAGACACCTGGGACAGGTAACAGGTTTGGGCACCTGCTCTACGGCGGGCCACCGGAAGAAACTTGACACGCTTGCGTGCGGTTCTGTGAGGTCATGTGCTAGTGTCTCAGAGAAGTTCCATAAATTTCGCAAGGCCAAACAGCTGGCAAATGGTGAGCCTGGATTTGAATCTGACTTTTTGTTTCATTGCATGTCCCTGGGCAGCGGTCTCCTTGCGCTGTGGATCAGGATGAGCAGGCGAGAGCACGGAGGTGGCAAGTAGACTACTCAGTATGTGAATGAAATTCCCTTTTATTGCTTTTAAATACAGATAAACACCAAAAGAGAAAAACACTTTCTCCAGGTATAAATAATAGATAAAAGTTTGAATCAGTATCTTAATTTTTTCAATTGTGTTGAGGTATCATTTGAAGTACATAAGCTGCACACATTTCATTGTAAAATTTGGTCCATTTTGGCGTGGGTACCCCTGTGAAATCACTCCCACATCAAGATAACATCTTCATTACCCTAAAAAGTTTCCTCGTGTCCTTTTGCAATCCATTCCTCCTTTCACTTCTGTTTCTAGGGAACCACTGATCTACTTTGGTCACTATGGGTTTGTTTGCATTCTCTAATATTTTACATAAATGGAATCATGCAGTGTGGGTCCTTTTTCTTTGGCGTCTCTCTCTCAGCATAATTACTGTGAGATTTATCTGTGTATTTGCATGGGTCAACATTTCTTTTCACTGTCGAGCCGTATTCCATTGTATGGGTGGACCACCATTTGTTCGTTCATTCACAGCTGATGGTGGTTCTCAGTATCTTAACTTTCCTGTGTATACAGATTTTAATAGTATATTTATAGGGACTTGAACCTGATTTAAAATTATGTGTTCTCCCTGAACTCCTGATTACCTTTATATAACAGGGGCGATGCTATATGGTTGCCTCACCCTGCTGTGTATCGCTCCTTCTTGCTAACACGGGAGATACACTTCTCAGTCCCTTTGCACATAGTAGGGCCACATGCCTCGATCTGGCCAACACAGTGTGAACAGAGGACATAAGTGTCATTTCCCAGTGGAGGCAGCAAGAAGCCTCCGCGCAGTTCTCCAGTTCCTGTCTTCCTCGTTGGCAGGGAGAGTGGAGGCCGTGGTGGGGCTGGAGGAGTGCTGGGTGGAAACAGCCACAGCCACGGAGTCACCAGATGGAAGCAGTTGCCTGGGAGAGCCACTGCCCTGCCGTGGGCTCCATGTTCCTGAGAAGTAACCTTTTCTGGGACTTGGGGTTGTCTGTCACTGTAGCACAAGCCTAGCCATTCCTGACTAATACATTTTAGCTTAGCAAATCCTCTCTTTATGGATATAACAGGGGACAGTCCTGGACGAATTTCTACCAAGGATGAATGGAATCCAAATTAATGAAGCTTTTATTATTTAGAATTGTCTAAGAAAGGAGCTGATATCATACAGCTACAGACTACCTTTCCCTCTGGTGCATGGAAAACAAATAATATTCAGAAGAGAAGAATGGAGAAAACAAATCTTTTACTCTTTATCATGTAGCAGCAACTCGTCTCCATTAACTTATTGAATTGTCACAACAACTCTGAGAAGATATTTACGGTCTCATTTTTACTAAGGAAGAAACTGAGACGCAAAGACGTTCCCAAGGATACACAGTTGGTAGGTAGCAGTTTCAGAATTAAAATCGAGGTCTTCCTAACTGCCAGCTCTCTGTTTATGCCATCAGATGGGGAAATGCAGGAAGAGGTGAGAAAAAGCATTCCTGCTCCACACCCCTGCACCCCTCACCACATGCTAGGGCCGTTAGCAATGAGAAAAAGAGAGTGCTCAGTCAGAAATGACCCAAAAAGCAGGTGAACAGCCCCAGCTAGGGACAGTCGGTCCTGGCACACAGCCAGAGTCCACCGACTTGTGGCCAAGCTGACCAGGGAGGTGAAGGAGGTGCTGGTGGGAAGAGAGAGGCTTGATCTAATTCTTCCCTCAGGGGTCTGTGATCTCAGGCAGAGTCAGTTAACCTGTTCAGGTCTCAATGCCCCGGGTTTAAAGTAGGAGTAATGCGTAGATAGCAGATGGAAAGCTCAAGTGCTACGAGTTCAGGCTTGTCCCAGTCTCTTTTGCTTTGGCACACGCCCTGGGTGACCTTTGCAGGCACAACCAGGCAAGGCCTGTGGTGTGGATAAGACAGGCCAGGGATGGTCTCCCCTCGGAAAGGCATGCTGGCGCGAGGTTGTTATGGACGGAGACCCTGTTCTCTGTTCCAATCACTTCTTAAGTACAGCTTGTGCAAAACTCAGGTCTCCAGCTGTTATTAGCAAGAAGACACTTATGAGAAACCTACTGGCTCAAGACTCTGAGACTGAGAACCACTTTATCCTAACTCTCCTTGTTAAACTTCTCTCTCAAAGAATAAAGGGTTGGTAATTGTGCCAGGTACAAAGTTGCTCACGTACTATAAGGATTTGCCCATTTCTGCAGATGAGGCACCCCAGAGAGGGCTGGAAGGGAGCATTCTTTTTGTCAGCCATAAAGAGGCCCGACTCCTCTGCCCTGGGAGGCTCCCCCGCCTGCGATTGGGGAGCTGAGTTAAACATATTACAATTAGCAATTCGACATCGTGCACTTATAGAAATCAAGCCATAGCTGTATTATGAAATATTAAATATATGAAATGGCTGCCTTTGTAGGTTAAAAATGGCTCAATCTAATATATTTTATCACTTGACAGATTCCAGGAAGGAACATGTTCTTCTCTTGGTAACTTTTAATATTTCTGTCCTCATTTATTCCTTTTTTTTTTCTTTAAAAGCATCAGGTATGAGCAAAAAGATAGAAAATGAAATACATCCTTTAAGTAAAATAAAAATACATTCTTTAAAGTTTCAGATTTTTAAATAATAAAATGTAATTTTTTTATACATTAGATATATGGAACTATTGGGAATAAGAAAGTACAACTATAGTATTTATCCTTTTCTCAGGGAGAAAATACATAAAAAGAAGACTGTTGGGTTGCTTATATTAAATAACCTTTAAAAATTATGAGAAATTAAAATTAAACATTACCCACCACCTTAAACAAGCCCTGCTCTGAACTATCTACAACAGAACTAAAGATATATAATTATGTGATAAAGGTCCTAGGCTTTGGATTTTATTACGGGGTATTATAGCCCATAGAAACAAATCATTGGTCAATTACAAATGTATTGAAGCATAAAATACTTTATTAAGGCTGTGATTATTCAAGTGTCGTTTCTGAAGATGCCTGCACCTTGCTGGGTTCATTTTCACTGCCTCTGCCTTCATCCTCCATGGAGCTTCTAATCTATGCAAGTGGTTAGCATATCCACGTACTTAATAACAAATTATTGGATCTATTATATACTTAAGTCCTTGGCTATGACCATGTAATTAGATCCCTGGGTGCTTTAAAGGAGAAGAGCTTCATATAAATAGAGATAAAACAATAAAAGTGCATGAGCTGGCCTGCCAGTGTGTCTTACATTTGCAGCACCCAGCTCTGGTACCCAGCAGGCACTTAAGCAACATGAGTGTTGATGGGAATTTTATTTCAGGAGCATTATTGAATTCACCCAGCCTGGATTTAAGTCAGTATCAAAAGATTTTGAGTATAAATTGATGACATTTTAAGAAACTCTGCGATAAAATAAATAATAGGATAATTTTATATGAGCTGTTATAAAAACCCTGGTTACAAACTTCCAGGGGTAAGAAAAAGTGAATTTTGGCCTCAACTCAATCACTAAATGGAAAAGAAGGAAGAAAGAGAAACTAAATGACACCATTAGCTGATAACAGACTAGAGGGAGTAAAGTTCTTGGTAAACTGGTGTAAATACACACCAGTTAAACACAGGAGGTTGTGGACGGTCACACCCTGCTTGGCATCAAAGCAGAGAAGTGTCCTTCAGGCCCTGCGTCCCCAGCTGTGGCGTCGTCACTCCTGGTGTTCAGTAGCTTTGCCAGAGCAAGTCCCTACCTCATACTGCCTCCAAGTGTCTTATCCCTGTCCCTTCTCTTTCTTCTTTCCTTTCCTTTCTTTTCTTCCCCCAAGCAATTTTTTAAATGATTTAAAAACCCCATAAACATTCTATTAATAAATTGAATCCCTTCAGGCAACCCTCAAACTTGATCTTCATCGTTCATCTTCAGAGTTCTAAGTAATACTTTCTACTCGCTTGAAAAAAAATTTTAAACAAAACAGACTAAAAGCACCAGCATGCCCACCACCCAGAATGGAAAAAAGTTGAAACTTTGTTATCTAAAAAAAGAAAAAAAAAATTAGAAGCAGCAGAATGTTACAGATCAAGTGAAAGGCTCTTTTGTCCCTGGCTTAATCTCATCCCCTCCCTCCCGAGGACAGGCACGGGCACTGGCCTGATGTGTCCCTAGCTCTCGTTCTACACGTCTGCTGTACGCATGTGGATCATAAAGTGCAGAGTATGGCTGTGTTATTGTTTTACATTTGACATGAATGTACATCCTTCTGCAAACTGCTGTTTTCACTCAGCACCGTGAGCCACGTGGGTACACAGAGACGGCGTGCATTCCTTCAGCTGCCCTGGAGATCCTCACCACATGGACGTTCCTTGGTGTATTTATTCCCATCTGGATGGCAGTTCAGGTTGTTTCCAATTTGCTGGTATTTCAAGCAATGCCGCAAATTCATAGAGTACACGTGGATTCAACTTGTGTGGGTGCGGCGGCCAGATCGCTCTGCAAAGTGGTTGTAACTGCTTTACCCTCCCACTAGCAGCTCCTGTAGCTCGATCTTGTCAGACTTCTTGATTTCTGATAAGCCAGTGGGAGCTCTTTGGGGTTTTAACTTTCATTTCTCTGGTGACCAGGAAGATTGAGCACATGCTCCATGGTGGTGTTGGCCGCACAGGTGTCCTCCTGGGTGCCCTGTTTGTCCCTGACCTTTGCTATTTTTCTATCCCGTTGTCTTTTCCTTATTAATTTATAGTTCTTTGTGTACCTTGAATATAACCCTTCGTGTGTTTTATTTGTTGCAAATATCTTCTCCTAGCCTGTCATCAGTCTTTTAACACTTTTATGATGTCTGCTGTATGCATCTGCAGATGTTTTTCATTTGGATGAACTCAGATGTATTCACTTTCTGAGTTCAGCTTTTTTTGTGTTGTGTCTAAGAAATCCTTGCCTGTCCCTGAGGTTATAAAAATATTGTAAAGTTTTGTTTTTCTCATATGAGTCTTCGATCCCATTAGGAATTCATTTTCATATGGTGGGCAAGGTGGAGATCTAATTTTATTCTATTTTTTCCATTTGGATAGCCAGCTGTCCCAATATCTAATTTGTAGAGCCATTGCTATCACACCCCAAGTCCCAAATATATCTAGGATGGTTTGGGGGCTCTTTATTTGGCACCGTTTTTTAAAAAAATCTTTTTCCTGCCTTTTCTATCTAGTTTATCTAGATACTGCCAGGATACAACACATCAATGAAGTGGCTATTTGATTTAATCAACATTTACACAGAAAGCTGTAAGTAATTTTTGGCTTCAGGAAAGAGCACTGATGAAGGTGGGAACTGCACTTCTCTTTGGATGGTTTAGTAAATGTTAAATAAAACAAAGAATTAGATTAGGAGGGGTTGAGCATGTGGGAGAAAAGTACTCAAGTTTGTTGAGCACCTAAAATGTTGCAGGCATATTGTGGGCTTAGCTTATTAACTCATCTAATCTTCTCAGTAGCACTGTGAAATAAGTTTTATTTTGTTCCCATTTTACAGATGAGGAAACAGGAGACCTAGAGAAATTCAGTAACTTGTCAAAGTCACGTAGTGAGTGGGTAGCAGAGTTGGGACTGACACTTAAAGCCTGTCTGTCTCCAAAGACCCTGACCCCTCTACTTTGCCACAAAAATTAAAGAATGCTGAGCTGACTGGGACTTCTCATCTGAGAAATGGAGCCTTCTCATGTAGAAGTCACTCCACTCCAACTCATTAGAGTTCAGGCCGGGACTAGATGGCTACCTTCAGCAGAACTCCCATTGTCGGAGCATTGGTTACCACGCACCAGGCAGTTTACACACGTGATCTAATTACCCCAACAATAGTCCTGCAGAGTAGGAATTATTAGTCCACAATTTCAGATGAGAAGCCTGAACTACGGAGAGAGTAAGCATTTTCCCAAAGTCACACTGCTGCTAAGATGTGCTACCAGGGCTGCAACTGGTCTACATGGCTTCATGTACATCAGATAAAAAAGACAGCTCCTACGCCTACCCTCACTCCCAGGGTAGACACAGCTCCACGTAAGGGGCTTGGCTGGCAGTGCGCAGGCTGGATTTCAGCCCCCCTGAACCCCTCAGACAGATGCTCTTGGTCGACAACAGCCTGCCTACTGGCATGTGGAGGCTTGGCCCAAGGTTGATCTGACTCCAAAACGTGTTCTATTTCTCCTACACCCCATTGTTTTAGACTACTGCCTTACAAAATTTTCTGGTTGCTGACCATTTGGTTGAGACGCGAGACTTCAACGGCCCACCTATTTCAACCTTCCAATGGAAGAACAACTAGATATAATAAGCAATAAGGAATTGTTATTTACATGGAGCTGTATACGTTTTATTTTGCTGTGACTATTGTTAATTCATATTTGAACTACAATACATACTAGGTCATGAAATCTATTCATTAAGGAAAAAAAAACTCAAAGTAGTGATGACAAGTATTGTCACAGCTGGACCTCTTGGGAGAGGACAAAATAGAGTTCTCTGCCTCCTCAAGTATGGTGCTAATTTTACGTTTATAAATTACTAGTAATCGGACCTGAATGGTACATAAAAATGGAAGTCAATGAAGGAGTTGCATTTTTGAATTAGCTCACAGCCACCAGAGACTTCACTTTGAGAACCACTTTCTTAAACAAAAAGAAAAGTCAGAACACATTGTCTTTCTCTGAATTCCCAATAGAAATCCTAGTATGGGAATATATTCAAGAGCATTTATTACCCACTGCATACACGAGATGAGCTATTCCCCATTCTTCCCGACGTGGACACTTTCGGAACTGTGTCCGCGTAGCAGTAGCTCGTCTGGGCACACAAACCACAGCTTCCAGTCTGCAGTGCCTGCCGCCCCCTCGCGTATCTAGAAAGAGAGAATCTGGATGTAGAACTGGAAGGAGCTGTGAGGACTACAATCGAATTATCCTGTAAGAAACAATACAACAGTTGCTATAACTGTGCCAGAAATACGATAAGCTAGCAAGAGTGGAGACAAATGACTTGATTGAACTTCTAGGCGGAAAAATGGATTCCACGTGTCTTAAATCCAGAAATTGTTCTCAAAAGACCATGTTTAATGGCTGAATGAAACAAAGAACAAAATAATGCCCTTCAGGGAGAAATAGAGAACCTGAAGCCAGTAACTGCCTACTCTACATTTATGACTTTTCCTGACTGAGCAGCTATCGGCTCAAACTTAATCGAGTTAGGACATTTGCTACCACATTTTCTTTTTATCTGGCCTCATGTCAGCCTCCTTAGCTAATTTCTTGAGTTCAGTATCTGTCCTTCAGGCAATCTTTTAATGAAAAAGATTTAATGGGCTTTTCTTGACCCTTCTGGGCAAAGCAGCAACAATTTCAGTTGCTTTTTGTAGAGGGGACCCTCTCCTTTCCCTATGGCCCTCACTGTGACCCAGAGGGGAGCGTGCAACACCTGGATTTGGTGATGCAGATGTGCTGTGATCCCAAATTCAGTCTTCACGGCTTTCTATCTATTTGGACTGAGTGCCACAGATTTCTTTTCAGTAATAGACGGCCCCTTTTCTAGTTCTCAGTTTGCTGCTGTTGGTTTTTCTCTGGTTGCATTTTCCAACTCAGTCTGTGTCCCAGCTGTGTTCTCAACAATACCTCAACTAGATGGGGCTTGGCACTTGTTTCTCTTAGTCAATGGTGTGTTATGAATAAAGCCTGTAAAAGCCGCTTCCGTGGAAATTGTTAACGCGGTTTCATTCCACAGGCTAAACTTTGCAGCCCTTTGCTGTCCCCTTCGGTAGTGGACCAACCCAGGGTTCCAAGCTGGCTTTTATAAAAGAGCCTGGAGTTGGTTCCCGGCAAGGAGTGCTAAAATTTGACATTTCTACTAGCCAAAGAAGATGATAAAACATTTATTCTTTTACCTTGCCCCTTCCCCTGAACTCCTGTCCCACCAAGGGTGAAGAGGTAAAATCTAATTCATCTCGATTGATGTGGACAACTAGCAGTTTAACTGTTCGATAGTAAACAGGCCAAATAAGGAACTGATTCATCTTGCCAAGATCACTCACTGTGATTTTGTTGGCAAGCGTTAGCTGACATGGAATAATAGAATTTCAACATTGGAAGAGAGTTGAAAAGTTACATAGCCCAGCCATCAGACGGATGCTCACATGTCCTCTACGCGCCAGTGGCTCAAGACCTGGCTGCATATCACAAGGACTGAAGGCACTTGTTCAAAATCAAAATCACGGGCCTTGCCCCTGCGCGATTCTGAGTCTGTGGGCCTGGGAAGGGCCTGCTTATCCTGAATAACACCCAGGTGATCGTGTTGAAACCAAGCCACAGAACAGTGTGGAGAGCCACCTCACAGGCCTGCGGTGTCGGGGCCCTCTGCTTGGTCTTCTCCAGCACCCGGCCCTCACTGCCTTCCAAGTAGCCGAATTTGGGCAGCTCTGACTGTTGGAAAAGTCATCCTCGGTCTCAGTGGAAATATTTCTCCTTACAGCTTCTGCCTACTGACTCTTACTCCGACCCCTTGGAGCAACAAAGAACCATCTAACCACCAGTGAGGCTTCAGGTTTTTGAAGACGGTGCTCATGGGTCTCTTCTGAGATCTCTTCCCCAAACTAAACATCCTCCCACTCCCGTAACACTTCCCGTGCGGTTCGGTTCTGACCTTCTCCCCAGTGGGTTTCCTCTCCTGAGATTAGGCTCGACATTGGGCTTTAGAATTCAGTAAACCCAAATTCTAATACAAGCTCTTCCTCTTACCAGCTGTGTGGTTTGAGACGTGATATTTAACTTTTGTGACCCTCCACTTAGTCATCTGTAAAGTGGAGATGATACTACTGATCGCAGAGTTGGTTGTGGGGACAGCACAGGAGCCCACCAGCATGGCAGGTCCCGGGCCAGTCCCCTGCCACCCCCTGCTTTGTCCGGCTTCTCTCGGAGCGTAGTGTTTAAAGCAGCATTGCTGAGAAGAAATGTAATGTGAGCCCCATATGTAATTTTTTCACATACTTAATTTTAAACTTTCTATTAACCACATTAAAGAGTAAACAGAAACAGGTAACATTCATTTTAATAATATTTCCTATTCAACTCAATATATCTAAAATTATCATTATTTATTGTATGTTGAAAATATACAATCGATAATGAGATATTTTACATTCTTTTTCTCACCCTAAGTCTTCAAAATCTGTGTGTATTTTACTCTTACAGCACATTTCAATCTGGAATAGACTCACTTCACGTTCTGAAAAGCTGCACGTGGCTACCATATTGGACAGTGCAAGTTGAAAGATACGTCTGTCCCTAAACTATGCTTGTAGCTTTTCCACTCTCAGAAACCTCATTCCTTCTGCTTCTGTCCTTGAAATGAGAGATTACTCTATTTCTGAAGAGTAATTTCAGGTCAAATTACAGTTCCTCTCCCACATCTGTGTTCTTAAATCCTGAGATATTAATTCAGTCACTCAGTCATCACTGGTTGAGCACCAACTGTAGGGTAAGAGCTGGAGAAATTCTTTCATTAATAAGGCACAGTTCCTGCATTTAGGGAGTTTGAATCTAGTTAAGATATATATCCCGATTGAACTGTAAAATCAAGGAAGGATTATTATGTATATAAAAATTATTCAGGAAACATGTTATTGTCTTAGCCACTGACAATAGAATTCCCCTTGGAGGTTGCTTGCATTGCTATGTAAGCACCTGCCCTGTTCCCCCCAAGTTCCCAGCTCTGTAGCCTACCATACTCACTGTTGTCTTATAGGAATCGATTTTTTCTTTGGCTGGTTGGTGGTGGGGTGGTCACAGAAGTGGCTGGGCTGATGCAATATGAACAGAGAGAGCATGTGCTATGTGGGTTAGGTAATGGTGGGGAGAATGTGCCTACATCCCATATTCCACCCCTCCCCAAAACAGGTTCAGAGCAGAAATGTCAAGGAAAGCTCCAGAATTTCAGGGAGGGTAGAACAAGAGTTCGGCTGATCACACTAAGCCAGTGGTTCTCAAACCCTATAGTATGTTAGACTCACTTGGGAAACATATAGACATCCCAGTGTCCAGGTGATGCCCCAAATTAATTGAAATCAGAGTCTCTAGGGTTGGGACATGAGGATGCTTTAAAACTTCCCAGGGGATTCTGATGCAGCTAGGGTTGAAAACCAGTGGTCCTGAGAAACGCTTCTCAAACTTTAACATTCATGCAAACCACCCGGCAATCTTGTCAAAGTGAAGATTCTGCTTCAGCAGATCTGGGGTGGGGCTAAGCTTCCGCAGCTCTAACAAGCTCCCAGGTGATGCTGATGCCGCTGGTGGAGAGAGTAGCATGGTCTAGATTTTAAGGGACAAGGAGACCCTGCTTATCGTTGGTTTATGTGAAGTTCTTAGAGTCTTTGGAGGCTAAAAAGTTTACTTCCAGCTGGGAGGACAAGAGCAGCTCTCAGGCAGAGGAAACAGCAAAGCAGGGGCGGGAAGAACAGGTGGGATTTCAAAGGGTGAGAGGGCAGAAGTGCATTTCAACAGGAAAACAAACATGTCTTGTCCCCATAGAAAACAGAAACAACACTTATTGGGAAAAAGAGGTTCCCTGTGAAGGGTAGAAGCTGGAAAGAAACCAGAAGAAAACACTGAGCTAAGAAAGTATGTGTGGAACTTAGGCTTAAATTGCCCCTGGAAAGCCCTGGAGGTTTCTGTTATGTTGCCCAGGTGAGATTCTGACTCCTGGGCTCAAGCTGTCCTCCCACCTCCGTGTCCCTAGTAGCTGGGACGACAGGTGTGCACCACCGTGGCCAGCTTTCCTTGGGGGTTTTTGGCTTGAAGTGCTATTCTCTGGAAACATCTGGAGACCTATCTGTGCAACTAAATAGCTAAAGATAGAAACAGACCCAGGCAGTTATGCATTGAGGACTTTGCAAACAAAAACTTTTGGATGTGAAAATAGAACGAATAAGTAGAACCAGCTGGGGCTTGGGAAATACTGAATTTCTGACTTCAGCTCATGCTCTTGGGATGGGGTGGGGAAGAAACTGACAAACTCAAAGTAGCAAAAAATACTAAACACCTACTTCTCTTGGAAAGAAAAATGTATTAATAAGTTCCCCAATCTGATGTTGCCTGTTACACTATCCCTATGAGCCAGGTCCAAAATCCTTATCTAGTATATCCAAGCAATTTAGCAGACCTCTGAAGTAAATGCAGGGATCTTGTTTTCCTTCCCACTAAGTCCCTGGTGATCTCAGTACCCCTGCCTTTAAGCCCTTGAGCACCTTATGACCAGAACATGTCATCTTGTTCCTGACCCTTCTCCTACCAACCTCCATGCTGGCTGCCCTCTTGCATTCACACGGATGCTGAGCACACAGACCGCAGCCCGGGTTCCCCCACATTGCCCTCCTGAGATTATAAGCAGGTGTTAGTCTTCCAGAAAGCTGCTCTCACTGGCCTTGACACACGTAGCTTGCCTCCCATCCTCTGCCCCGCAGTTGTTTATGCTTGACTCCTGTACAATTATGTGCTGCTTATCGATGGGGATACGTTCCGAGAAATGCATGGTTAGGTTATTTCATCATGTGACCATCATAGAATGTAGTTGCACACTCCTGGGTGGGGTAGCCTACCGCACACCCAGGCTGCATGGTAAAACCTAGTGCTCCTGGGCTACAAGCCTGTGCGGCCTGTGGCTGTACTGAATGCTGCAGGCAGTTGTATCACTATGGTAAGCATTTGTGTAGCTAAGCATAAGAAAGGTACGGTAAAAATATGGTATAAAAAATAAAAAAAGGTACACCTGTACAGGGCACTTGCCGTGGATGGAGCTTGCAGGACTGGCAGTTGCTCTGGGTGAGTCAGTGAGTGAGTGGTGAGAGAATGTGAAGGCCTAGGACATTACGCTGCAGCAGACTTTATAAACACTGTGCACTTAAGGTACACTCAATTTATTTCAAAATTGTTTTCTTTCTTCAGTAATATGTTAACCTTAGCTTACGATAACTTTTTCCCTTTATAAACTTAACATTTTTTTCACTTTTTTACTCTTTTGTGATAACACTTAGCTTAAAACACAAGCACATTGTATAGCTGTACAAAAATATTTTCTTTATATTATTATTCTATAAGCTTTTTTCTATTTTTAAAATTTTTAATTTTTTTTTAACTTTTACAACTACGACACAAACACACACATTAGCCTAAGTCTACACGGGTTCAGGATCATCAGTATCGCTGCCTTCCACCTCCACATCTCGTCCCACTGGAAGTTCTTCAAGGGCGAAAACACACATGAGCTGTCATTGCTTATGATAAAAATGGCTTCTTCTGGAAGACCTCCTGAAGGGCCTGCCTGAGGCTGATTTACAGTTAACTTTTTTTTAAAAATAAGTAGAAGGACTACATTCTAAAATAATGATTAAAAGACCTTTCTGTAGTTCACAAGTGTGATGATGGGTATTCATGCTCATGTGTGAGAAGTGCTTCCCTCAAACCTTGTTATGACATCAGTACATTACCTGCCTGACATGGAAAACCATAAATAAAATGATCGTAAAAATATAGTACAGTAAATACCTAACAATAACATGGTAGTTTACTACCATTAGCAAGTATCACGTACTGTACATAACTGCATGTGCTATGCTTTCATACGACGGGCAGCACAGTAGGTTTGTCTACACCAGCATCACCACAAACACGTGAGTAATGAGTTGTACTACAACGTCAGGTCAGTTTCAATGTCACTAGGTGACAGGAATTTTTCAGCTCCATTGTAATCTTACAGGATCACCACCATATATGTGGTTCATCGTTGACTGAAATGTCATTTTGTGGTGCATGACTGCACAACATAAACTCTTAAATTTTGATTTTGTGGCTTCTTTGCATGGCAGTCATCTGAACCCCATTCCTAAATTTGAGAGATTCTCCGCTGCCATGGTCTGAATATTTGTGTCTCTCCAAAATTCGTGTGTTGAAACCTAACCGCCAAGGTGGTGGTGTTAAGGGATGGGGACTTGGGAAAGTGATTAGGTCACAAGGGCTCCACCCTCACGAATGGATTAGTGCCCTTACAAAGGGGCCTTTTTGTCCCTTCTGTCACGTGAAGATGCACCAAGAGGCGCCACCTACGAGGAGCAGGCCCTCACCAGGCACCGATTCTGCCAGTGCCTTGATCTTGGACTCTCCAGCCTAGAACTGTGAGAAATACATTTCTCATTTCTGTTGTTTATTGATTACCCAGCCTAAAGTATTTTGCTATAGCAGCCTAAATGGACTCAAATATTGTGTATGTTTGAAAATCAGTGGGCCCACCACCCACCACAGAAGTCAAAAAGGAGGGCAATTCTTGCTTCATTCCCACCCCAACTGTGAGTTTGTTGACATGTGTCTCAGTTTGGCAAATCAGATGCCCCCACCCAGGGCCTTGACTCTCAAGGTGGGAGGCAAAGAAATGGAGAGAGGAAAATATCCTTTCAGTAAATCCCTTTTCTGCTTACGTCAATCAGAGCTGGTTTCCACTGCTTGCAAGGTCAAGGTGTTCGAGGTTGTGCTGGGAAGGCAGGCACGGATGAAGGTCCCAAAGTCTGTGTGTCATTAAGTCTACGCCTCCTCCGAGAACCCAAGGTAGGATCACCAACCAGCCCAGTTTTCCTGGGACTGGGGGAATTTCCCGGGATGCCTGTCTCTTTTTCGGCCTTCCCCTTCTATCAAGTGGTGGGTGTTGGAGTGCCCAAGAGCAGTTTTGGAAATTTTACTAAGGGATTGCTACACTTGGAATACATTTAATTTGGGCTTAATGGGATGTGCACATGAAGTCTGTCACTTCCTTGTATAGGTGAGCTGTCGCTGGTGTAGAAAATGCACATGCCCAGCCTTGGGTATTTCATCTGATGTCACACACAAGTACTTCTTTTTAAAGTTTAGTCATTTTATTTATGTATTTATTTATTAAGAGGTAGGGTCTCACTATTTAGCGGTAGGCTGGAGTGCGGTGGCTATTCACAAGCGCTATCATAGCCGACTGCGGCCTCAAACTTCTGGGTTCAAGCCATCCTCGCCCCTTAGCCTCCCGAGTAGCTGGGACTACAGTACGGACGCATGCGCTGACGCCCAGCTCAGAATGTTTCTTATACACACAGGGAAGGAGGGTTGAATTATCTGTAAACTTCAAAGCCTGAGAGCGGGTGTGGGAGGGAGCTACCAGAAAACTCTGTAAAGGATAGGAGCTATTTTGAAAAGAAAGCGTGGAGTTCTCACAAAAGAGGAGAGAGCTAGAGCAATAAACTGTTTCTATTTATACAAAGAGGAGCTTCTGGGAGCAGATGCCTTGGATCCCTTATTTTGGCCTCAAATTGGTCTGACTTGAAACTGGCTTTTAGTCGGGAGCTTTAGCAAAGTGGAGAGCTTGAGAGTATAGCGGATGCTCGTTACAAGTGAGATGCAAGTTCAAGGAGGAGAAATTATATTAGGAGAGAGTGCACTGCAGTGAAGAAGGCAGGGTTTCCCCCTCCTGGATGAGCCCCTGCTTCCAGCACCACGCCAGGCACTAATGAAAACAGCACTTATCATAGGCTTTGTTTTTTCCTCCTGGGAACTCCTGAAGGGCAGGGTCTTATTGATGTTTGTATCAGCAGCACCTGGCAGAGTGCCTGGAACCAAAGGTAGGCTCTCATGTGTGCTGAATCTGATTTCGACATCATGCAGGTTCTTTGGCCGCTATGACACCCAGTGCCCTGCTACTCAGTAAAGGTTAATAGGAGTAAGGTGCACAGATAGACAGCTCCATATGTCTGAGGCTGGGGATCCGTGGGGGTCGCATAGAGGTGAGGGAAGCAGGGAAGAGAGGAAAGAGTTGTGGAGGACAAGAAAAAGAGGAAAAAGAAAAAAATTACATTGAAATTAAATCCACATATATCAACACATTTGCACCTTTAAGTAAAATTTTACATAAGGATGTAAACACAAACCAATTTTTAACAACTCTTAGCGCAGGGATCCTCAGATGGGCAGGTGGAAGCACCCTGGTACAAAAACACTCAGGTGTGCCGCCCAGTGGTGATCAGTGTATACAAACTGTGTGGGTGCAGCTGAGGACATACACTGTTGCGATGATTCTCTTCCGGGTGGAATGTTGGCCACCGAGGTTCAGGGGATGGGGTCTGTAGCTGGGTCCTGCCTTACTTTGAGCAGAAAGAGATGTAGCATAATGTCAACCTGGAAACGAAGAATGGAGTTTGCTGGAATTTGGGAAATTTTCCCCTGTGAGCATGAAGGCACCATGGGGGCAGTGAGAAGTTCTGAAGGGCCACCAAAGTTTTGAGTGGGGATAACTGTGTGTGCAATTAAACCTATAGAAATGTGCCGTGAGACGGGGCATCATCACCAAAAGTCGAAGACTGCCTCTTGGGATGCATTCTTAGTGTTTCATTAAAATAACCTTTATAACTTTCTTGGCTCCCCTGGAGTTTTTGATGTTCCTTCGTTTTTCCTGTTTTAATTCTTATTTTTGAAATAATTTCAAATTTGCAAAAATAGCACCCAGATTTACCAAATGTCATTAATAATTTACCACATTTGCTCTATCATTCTATCTACATGCATATTTTCTTCTAAACTATTTAAGACTAAGTTGAGACATTGTGGCCCCTTTACTCCTAAATAGTTCCACACATCCTGAGAACAAAGACATTCTTTTGTATAACTACATTACAGTGATCAAAATTAGGACATTTAACACAGGTACAATAATACCAACAAATATAGACTTTGCATTCAAGTTTTGCCAATTGTCCAATATCTCCCTATACTTAGCAGTGCAATCCAATGCAACTTTCCACAAAGATGGAAAACACTACTGAGCACTTAAAACGTGCCCAGTGTAACCAAGGAAGTCAATTTTTAATTTAATTTAATTTTAAATAGCCACATGTCCCATGAGGCTGATATGTTAACATGGTGGACAGCACAACTGTTTGTCAAATTCTCACCCCACTTCCGTTCCATCTTCCTGGGTTTTTAAAATTTTTTTTTACAGGCAAAATAGAAGCAATATATTTTGCAACAATTATTCTTCTAATGAACGACTTGTAAATTCTCTCCCACCCCACGCTAAACAGGTAAGTGAAGTAGCTTCCAAATTTTATCTGTTACATGTAAGATTCAGAATGTCAACACTATACTTGCATTCTACATAAGGTTACAACAGAATATACACCTTAAATACAAAATCTTCCTGGGTTTTAAATAAGTAATTTGAGAACTCAGCCTTGTGGAGACAGTTTCTCTTTCTCAAAAGTCTCACACCGGGCGCCCACCCTCTGAGGAAGGCTGTCAGGTGTGTTTTGTTTAGCAGGCATGGTGTTTTCTTAAAAAAGATGTTGACTGAGTTGCCTACAGTTAAAAGGAGTGCAATTTCATGTAACATTTGGCTTCTCGTGAACAATCAGAAGGCCTGGCGGTGGGGCTGCCTCCGTCCCACAGCCCACTCCACCGTCACCTGGGCCTTAGGGCCCTCAAGGCGCTCCCCAGCCCCACCCAGGGAGGGCGTCTGGAATCGCCTCTCTGAGGTCTGACTTACAGGTGCCCTCAATGCACTCCCCTCTCCACAGTCTCACCTCAGGGAGCGAGGCAGGGGAAGGTGCTGCCAGCCTGACACAAACGCTTCCCAGGGGGTGATGCCTGTGCCCACCGCCCAGAAAGGTGGGAAGAGCTGCAGCTTGTGAGCTACATCTGATTTCACATGGATTAACAATTCTTTTCTCTATGTCTCTTCCACTCACTCAGGCTCAATTATAACAATTCCCTGCTGTGTGAACTTTCCCCCTTGGAAAAGAGGGAGAAGTCGAGGCTTGACACCATGGCAGGTAAGAACAGCACCCCTTCTCTACCCACCGTTGTGAGGTGTATGAATTCTGCTCCCAGAGGCCCTGCTTAGAGTCCTGGCTACTCCAAGTGTTCGCCTGACGACCTTGCAAGATTCGCCTCTGAAACACAAAACAGCCTGTGCTCTGGAGGTACGTGCATGGTTTTTCTAATGAACCTTTAATTTTAAAATAGTTTCAGATTTATGGAAGTATTGTGATGATAATATAGAGAGCTGAGTTCCTATAAATCCGGCATGAGTTTCCTGTCTTAACATCTTACATGAGAAAGGTTCATTTGTTACTGCAAATGAATCAATATGGAGACATTATTAAGTAAAGTCCATACTTTATTCAGAATTCTTTTATTTTTACCTAATGTCCTTTTTCTGTCCCAGGATCCCATCCAGGACACCACATTACATTTAATTGTTTTGTCTCATTAGGCTCCTCTTGGCTGTGACATTTTCTCAGACTTTTCTTGTTTTTCATGATCTTGACAGTTTTGAGGCATACTGGTCCGGTATTCTGTACAGTGTCCCTCAGTTAGGATTTGGCTGTTTCTCTCATGATTAGCCTGGGCTTGTGCCTTTTTGAGATGAAGACCACAGAGGTAAAGTGCTGTTTTTATCACATATCAGGAGTACATACTATCGGCGTGACTCAGCACATGGCCATGAGCAGCCCACACTTAAGGAGTGGGGAGTTATGCGCCATACCTAGAGGGCAGAGTATTTACATAAAATATTTGGAATTCTTCCTTGTGGGAGATTTGTCTATTCTCTGTTTAGTTAGTCATTTATACTAGTATAGACTCATAAGTATTTATATTTTGGGTTATAATCTCATACTACTTTATTTTCCTGCTCAAATTGTTCCAGCTTTGGCCATCAAAAGCTCTTTTAGTCAGCTCCTGTGTCTCTTTGACGTGTCCCCATCACCGTGGAGTTGTTTTTGTTTGAGCACTTCCTTACTTTCTGACGATAAGAGATGCTCCAGACTCATCTTGCACATTTCCTGCCCCAGTCCTAGAATCAGCAATTTCCCTGATTTTTTCATTGGGGAATGGTCTTAGAACCCAAGATCTGGCTGCTAAGGTGTGCTTATTGCAACTGGAGTTTCCTGGACCCTCTCAGCCAACAGAGCAAGGAAATGTGTGTATACTCACCCGTACATACGCAAGATCTCTAAATATTTCTATGTGTAACTATATTAAGCCAGAGAGGAATTCATAGTGATGTCTCCCATTCCAATCCATTACCACACGGATATGTCTACTTAGGTACTTCTTGGCTGTGACAGGGAGAAACCTGGTTCCTACCACCCATTTAATTAATTATTCGATTTCAGTATACAAATATAGCAGTATGGAAAGTACTAACCTATACCCCCATAGAAACAATTTTGTTAACTAGAGCACAGTGCTTATATAGTTTCTTTTGCCTTTAGTCTTACAGACTCCACTCATTTCCAAAGTTACTCGGGTCAGTACTTTTTCCCCCCAACCCCTTCAGTGAGGTTTTTCTTAGATTTGTAATACAGTTTGATTAGTTACATTCAACATTCTATTCGGGTATTTCCCAACCTCCTAAATGATTTTTTTGAGTTTATGGTATACGTTAAGCTTCACTCTTGTGCTGTAAAGGTCTATGGATTTTGGCAAATGCATGGTGAGTGTCACGTATCCACCACTGCAGCACCATGCAGAGCAGTTTCACTGCCGCAAAGATCCTCTGTGCTTCACCTGTTCAGTCTTTCTCGTGTCTCCTGCAACCACTGATCTCTTAATCATCTCTGTAGTTTGTAATGTACTTGGAATGCTATATAACTGGAATCATGCACAATGAAGCCTTTTCAGACTGGCTTCTTGCTCTTAGCATTTCAGATTTATTCATGACTTTTTGTGGCTTGTAGCTCGTTTCTTTTTATTGCTGAACAATATTCCATTGAATGGATGTACCATGATTTGGTTTATCCATTCACCTATTAAAGGGCGTCTTGGTTGCTTTCAATTCTTGGTGAGCATGAGTAAAACTCCTATAAATGTTCATATGGAAGTTTTTATGCAGACGTGAGTTTTCAAATCAGATAAATACCTAGAAGCACGATTGCTGGGTCTTGTGGTAAGCCTGTGTTCACTTTGTAAGAAACTGCTAAACTGTCCTCCAAAGTGGCTGTACCATGTTGCATTTCCACTAATAATGCATAAAAGTTCTTGTTGCTCCATATCCTCAGCAGTGTGAATTAAAATCAAATCCTAAGCCCCCCAGATGACTGAATGGTCCCCCGTCTTGACCAAACCCCAGAAATAGCCTATAGCTCAGTTGCTGGCCATGAGAATGGAGGTCATGCTCCCTCCCTTCTTGAAGATACACCTTGTAACTCATTAATAGACCTAAGACAAAGCTTACATCACACCTGCAGGTCATCAGTTTACATAACAGGTCACTTGAGTCTGTTTATATGTCAGGCATCTGTCCGATGGCTTGTCTCTGATTAACAGACTTCCTTATCTTAAAACATTCTCAGCCTTAGACAAAGCTTCATTTCTTTAACCAATCACAAATCAAAGACTTTCTAAGCCCACCTATAACCTGCAATCCCCTGCTTCAAGATATATCTTTCCTTTTTGGGCCAAACCAATGTACACCTTCCATGTATTGATTTATGCCTTTATGTGTAATTCCTGTCTCCCTGAAATGTATCAAACCAAACTGTAACCCAACCAGGACATTACCACTTGCTCAAGTCTTCTTGGGCGTGGCTCTCCAGGCCATGGTCACATATATTCAGCTCAGAATAAACCTCTTTAAATTATTTTACAGAGTTTGGGTTCTTTTCCGTTGACACCAGTAATTCATATTGTCGGGCTGTTCTATAATAATAGATGTGTAATGATAAGTAATTGTTTTAATTGGAGTTATTTTTTAAATGTGGAACTCCATACCCAAGAAAATGAGATGGCTTATAATATTAAATGACATGGAAATGGATATAAAAAGAAATAGAAAACAAATTAAGTAAAATGAACAGAAAATAAATATTTTCAGATACCTGGAGTAGTTTGTTATTATCCGTCTACATTAAATTTAACTTTATGTTGCAAATACAGTTTCTTTTATCCTTGAAAAGGAAGCATGCAAGATTATTTGAAGAGATAGCATTTTTCCTGTCTCCAAATTTAAGCAGAAATTTATCTTATAAACTTCAAACTAATAGACATCGGATATCATAAAAGGTGGTGTCTTCAACCAGTTTTACAACTGTAACAACATGCTTCAGGCAGAAATTCCTTCGATCTGCCTCCCATAGATGCTGCCTTCCATCACTCCCAGCTGCTGCTTTCTGAGAGTTATGGTTTGCTGCAATGGTGACTGAGAGGATTAGTGCTTCTGAAGAATTTTAGAACAAGCACGACAATCCAGACATATTGAACTCTGAGAAATATTTGCGAATGAAAGTGAATGAAGATGGTGTAGATACCATCTTACTTGATGATGTGGTCTTGGCCTGTCCAGTTTCTTCCAGTGGTCCCTAAATCTATTATGATTCTCCTACATTAATCAATAGGAGAATAAAAATCTTACCTGCTGCGACCCCAACAGGTTTCTTTCCATGGTAGCTCTAACTTGAAATTTCTTACTTTTCATTTTGCTATTCTTTGGGTTAGAGTCTGACTTTTCATTTTTTTTTAGGTATAGTGGTATATCTCTGCTGGATAGAGATTCCTGGATTTGAAGGAATCTCTGAAATTGAGATCTCTTTGCTCTGGGTTTTATTTTGCGCTGGGTGTGTACACAAGAGTTATTGCTAAGCAATTACTGTTCACCTAACAACTGTGGAAAGGAGCCAGGGGTTTGGAATGAATAAGTACAATGAGCCATAACTCCTTTATCTGGAATTAAAAGGAGCAAAAAAGGTCTTGATAATATTTCAAGTTAATTTCCACAGTATTGTTTGAAGACAGGAGAGCAGTGGGAGGAAATGTAGTTGCCTGGCAGCCTATTTGTCTATTTTGGCCATGAGAGGGGCGGAGCAAGTCAACTAACACTGCTGCATGCACTCTTTCTATAAAGCCTTTATGCAGAGCGCATAGTCAAAAAAAAAAAAAAAGAAAGAAAGAAAAAGAACATAGAGTGTCAGTAGCTATTTAGACAGAAAGACAATAATTCTCTTTCTAGAGTGTCCATTTACGCCAATTTGCTGTGAAATTTTCCAAAGCTAATGAAATATTAAATGTGTTTCGTTGAAGGCAGACGCTGATTAGTCTTTGGTTTGATTTTTAATGTAATTGGCAAGGAAAAGTACACAGCTTAAGTTTGGGAGTAATTTCCATCCCAAGCCCTGTGAATGCACAATTGGACCCATGAAGGACACAGGGCCCGCACCGGCAACAGCGGTGGTGAAGCATAACTTCTTCTCTGCACTGGGTTCATCACATGACATTTCCTGGTGTTTATAGGGAGCCCCTCTCCCCTCATTTGGATCCCAGAACACTTCATTTTCCACAAAGGGCTGTCATGGCTTTCAAAGGCAGTTTTCATTCTGGTAAGTGTTCAAGACCTTGGGGCTTTTCAGATAACCCTTATAAAGGAAAAACCAACCGTCCTGTATTCTCACAACACCTACCTAGAGCAAGCATCACATCCCACAAGTTAAGGGCTCAGTTCCACAAGACTGTCCTTTACTTCAGACACCAATTGCAAATCCAGGTTGTCACCACCAGCTGTAAATCAGAGGTTCCCACAACCCCCTCCTCAGGTTCAATCATTAGCCAGGATGGCTTGCGGAACTCAGGAGAACACATACTTTTGGCTTATTATGAAGGATTTACAAATGATACAGATGAACAGCCAGATGAAAAGATAATATATTGGGCAAGGTCTGGAAGGATCCCAAACACAGGAACTCCTGCTCCTGTGGAGTTGGGGTGCATCACCCTTATGGCATGTGGATATGTTCACCATCGTAGAGGTTCTCTGACCCCTGTCTTTTAGGGATATTTATGGAAGCTTCATCACATAGGCATGATCAATTATTAACTCACTCTCCTGGCCCTCTCCCCTTCCTGGAGGATGGTGGGGGAGGCTGAAAGTTCTAAGCTTCTAATCATGTCTTGGTCTTTCTGGTGATCAGCCCCCATCCAGGAGTGCCCCAGAGTCACCTCATTAAAACGAAAGATGTTCCTACCTTCCAGGAAATTTCAAAGAATTTAGGAGTTCTGTGCTGGGAGCCAGGGGCAGAGACCAAATGTATGTTTTTTACTATGTCCATACTCTTCATACATGATTTATTCCAGTAATCAAGAATTAACTTATATCAAACTTATAGATAGCCAATATAGAGCTATATGTTATATAATACACAGATTATGGGCTGCTTGATATAGGGCATTTGGCCTTATGGACCCTAGAAATCTTTAAAATTAATATGAGTTGTTTATTTACAAACAGCACTGAACCAAACTCTTTGTTCCCCTTTAGGCTGGGGGGTGAAGCAGTTTAAAGAATTTAAGCTCAACCTGAGTGGTCTTGAAAAGACAACTATGAGCTTAAAAAGTAGTTTCACACAAGTTTCCCAATATCCTCAAGCTATATTTGGAAGATTATTGTATAAGGTTATATATTTGAGTGCGTAAAATTTCCACTTGTGTGGAATACTAGCTTCCTAATCCAAACATAGGAAGGCTAGATATTCCCCAAGTTCCTATCATATTCTTTTAAATATAACTAGATATTTTAATTGCCATATGACAGATTAAGCAGGTAAAAACAAAAAATAGATAATACATCTGTGAGAAAATGAAAATACCTGCTAATTAGTGAACATACGTACAC
Source organism: Avahi laniger (assembly GCA_963575035.1). NCBI lineage: Eukaryota > Metazoa > Chordata > Mammalia > Primates > Indriidae > Avahi > Avahi laniger. Next base: position 39,687 of record CAUYSK010007950.1, read on the forward strand.
GTCAGAAGGAGCAATTGTAACTATAGTGATGACAGTTGTCACAGATGTCAGAATTCGAGAGGAAAAATGTAATGCTTCACATTCAACACAGTCTTAAAATGGCTAAACAAATAGGGAGAAAACAGGAAAAAATGTTGAGCTACTTGCCGTGAACATTGCCGGAATCAGAATGAAGTCACTTGTTCCCCTTTAAAAACACAAGATGAAAAAAATGAAGTCACTTGTGTTTAAAAAAAAAAAAAACAACCCTGAAAAATCAAGCTGAGGCAGGCTATGAGGGCAGGGTTCCCATGCACGAATTCCGGATGACAAAAATTATCACAAAAGACTCTGCAAAAACCTTAACCTTGCACAAAGGCCATTGCTACCTTACCCAAGAATGTACTTCTGGAAGGACATCTGCGCAGCAACTGCATGTCCAACCTCAGACTGGGGTAACCCTTGTTATAGATTTTTGTGGCCAGGGATAATTATTTCAAAGTAATTATGTAATCCTCCTCATTTTTCCTTTAAAACCTTTGTCTTCCCTGTGTATACACGTAGTTTACTATGACAGGTGTATTCCCATTGCAATGCCCTATTCCTGAATAACTATCATTTTCTTTCAGAGAGCCCCTCTCTGTTTGTTATTTAGGTTGAAATTGCATTAGAATATAGGGGCAGATACAGGCAAAAATCAAATACATTCCTGGTCCCACTGCAAAAGTATAAAGTAACACAGTGTAAGAAAGTAGGAATGAGAAAGAACTGGAAGGCAAAGCCTGTCTGAGAGTATTCAATGTAAATAAAAAAAAATCCGTTGCCCAATACTTCTCTACTGGATGGTTTGGCCTGTGAGCCACCAGCTGAGATCTGGGGAACAGGAAAAAGCCGTGAAGTCAAATGGTTAGGTAGTGAATCAAAAGTCCTGTAGGCCTGTATTCATACCCCAGCTCTACCGCTCACTGGCTGAGAAGCCCACAGCAAATGCTTCTCTTTCTCAGTTTCCTGTCTATAAATTGGAGCTAATGCTGATACCCAGATCAGAGTTGTTGTAAGGACTAAATGAATTAATATGTAAAATATTTAGCTTAATGAATATCAACCAAAACAAATAAATGGCTTGTGATATGAAAAGCCATATTATTCATAATATGAATTTTACTCCCTAGTAAAATTCTCCAAGTGGACTGAAAACGAATTTTTTAAAAGTATTAAAAATCTCTGCAGATGACTGGCTTTGAGGCCAGGAGGGATCATTGGGAGTGCAGAGCATGAAAGTATGAACCACCCAGGAGCAAGCAGGCAAATCTTCCCTTTCTTGCTCTCAGAAGGAAAGGAAACTTTGAGACATCTTTTAACTGTTTAGTCATTTCCAGCCCAGGCCTAGGAGCTCACAGAGAATAAGCGTCTGGGCCAATTAGCCAAACCCAGACCCAGCTGGTGCGGACGATTCAGAAACAAGGACAGCTCGCTCAGCGACAGACGAAAGTTGTGAGGGCTTTGTTCCAATATTCATTAATGTTCAGCTAAAACAGACATTAATAACAGCGATTTTATCAGAAGTATACCTTTTAGATATTGAGGCAAGTAACTTATGTGGTATTTTGAGTCCTAAATGATTGTATTTTTATTGTTCTTTGACACTTCTGAGTAATTTCTGGAGAATAGTAAATATGTCCCTAAATATAGGATATAATTTCATCTAAAAAATTGGTATGTCTGTTGTGGGATAAATTGTGTCTCCCCAAAAAGATATGTTCAAGTCCTACCCCCTAGTACCTATGAATGTGACCTCGCTTGGAAATAGGGTCATTACAGATGCAATCAAGTCAAGGTGCTGAGCATGGTGGGCCATAAATCCAATATGACCGGTGTCCTTACAAGAAGAGACACAGACATATACGACATCACATGACCACAGAGGCAGTGACTGCAGTGATGTGTGTACAAGTCAGGGAATGCCAAGGATTGCCAATAATTCCAGAAACTCAAACACATGGAACAGGTTCTCCCCTAGAGCCCGCAGAGAGAGCACGGCCCTGCCAACTTTGATGTTGGACTTCCAGCTTCCAGAACTGTGAGAAAATAACGTAGTGTTTAAAGCCACCCAGCTTGTGGTACTTCGATACAGCAGCCCTAGGAAATTAGTACACACTGGACTAAGATTATTTTGGTGCTGCATTTTAATAATTTTTTAAAACTATGATTAGGAGTTTTCTGGGATTCTCCCCCCTTCCCCCTCACTACCTGAGAGCTGATGAAATTTTCTGTTGTATTTCCTTCTGTGTTTAATTGTATAGCCTCTGAGAACTATATTTGATCTCAAGGGTAAGTACTCAACAACAGGAAAATGAAAAGGAACATGTGACATTCATCTTCAAATTGTCTTTATTCAACCATAAACCCTGACTGTGGCTCTACCAAGTGGTGGGTACTGTGCCAGGTCCCAGAAATAAAAAGATAAGACACAGTCCCTGTCCCCAAAAAGATTCAATTCTTAAGCTGAGAATAGGACACAGGGTCCCAAAACGCTATCATGAATGCTTGAAAAGAATTCTTAGACTTCAGTGTACATCAAAATCACCTGGAAGGCTTATTAAAACCCACATGGCTGGGCCTTTACCCCAGAGGAACTGATTCAGAAAGTCTTGAGTAGGGCCTGAGAGTTTGTGGTTTTATCAAGTTTCCAAGTACTGCTGCTGCTGGTTGGAACTACACTTTGGAGAGAATGGTTTTCAAACGCTAGATGATCTCAGAGGAATTGAGCACAGGCCCCTTAAAGGAGTGGTATTTGAGCGAGGTTATGCAGGACAAGGGGGGTCGTCAGTAGGAACGGGTGGAGAGACTATTTGAAGCGGGAAGAATGGCATGTTCTGTTCTGAAGGCCTTGGTTTGACCCACACTCATTCCTCCTCCTTTCCCTTCCAGCTCTGTCACAGAACAGTGACAGTCACTGCTCTGGGCACTGGGGATCCTTTAAAGATGTCTAACAGGGAGCTGCATGATCGAATCTATGACTCGAACCCGGTAGTCTGACAGCTTGTGGAGCGCTGAGCTAAGGAGAGAATACAAGCTGTGAGAAGATCAGGACGCTTCTAGGTGTCACGGCAGTGCCCGCCTGAGGCGAACGCCTGGGTGCAGACAGCGGATAAGAGGATGGGACCGTGTCTCGGTTCGGGCTGCCAGAACACATTGGTGTAGACAAGGTGGCTTAAACACGACGTTTAATCCTCACAGTTCCGGAGGCCTGTTCTGGCGAGGGCCTCGTCCAGGTCGCAGACTGCCCCCTCTGGTGCCCTCACGTAGCAGAAAGAGGGTGAGCTAGCTCTGGCCTCCTCCCACAAGGGCACTAAGCCCACGGATGGGGGCTCCACCCTCGTGATCCAATTACTCCCAAATTCCATCAAGCGGGGATTAGATTCCAACACATGCCATGGGGGCGATGACAAACATCCAGTCCCTGACGGGTGGATTAAAGAGAAAACTGTAGCAGAGACGGGATCAGTGGGACTTGGTGACCCTACTGGGGCTTAGCACTTGATGACAAAGAGTTTCATTAAGTGACCTGCTCATGTCCCCCAGTGCTGTATCAGAGTCCAGGGCAAGACTGTCTTTCAGTGAATCAGGCCCACTCGAGTCTACCGCCCCAGGCCGTGCCTTAGGTGGAGGGCGACAGGCTCTCCTCCCTAGCCGCGCGGGAAGAGGATAGTAATAATGGCAGTGGGTGAGAAGGCACTTCCCTTGGAAAGCGCTAGTCAGATATCCCCGAGTAGGATAAGTGGACGTGGCCTTCGTGAGCAGGCCTCTCTCAACGGAGTCAGAGACCGAGTTCCTCAGCTTTCTCGTTCCAGGTTCTCCTCATTTTCCTCCTGCCTTTCTGACAGTTCACCCGGCCTTCTCTGAAAGTTCCTCAACCGCTATTTCTGCTCACAGCACACTCTCTCCTCAGAAGTGCTGCTGCCATTGCTTGCACTCTCTGACGGAGCTCCATCCCCTGCCCGGACTTGAATATCCAAGTGCCTACTTCACAGCTACACTTAGATGTTGTATCAGCTAGCGTTTGCCACAGCAATGCTGCATAACAACCAACCACAAACCTCTCAGGCACATAATAGTACATATTTATTGCTCAAGTGGCTGAGGTGCTTGGCTAGCAGTTGCGCTGACCTTGCTGAACTTGTTCACATGTTTGAGGTCAGCTTATTGTTGGCCGATCTAGGCTGGCCTTGCCTGGGAGGACAAAGGCAACCGTTCTGCCTCAGGTGTCTCTCATCCTCCGCAAAGCTAGCCCGGGCACGTTCCTCTGGCGATGGCAGGGACACAAGAACTCAAGTGGAAACATGCAAGACCTGTTAAGACCGAGGCCTAGAACTGGCATGCCAGCGTGTCCGCCACATTCCACCTTGTCTAACCACGTCGCAAAGCCAGCTCAGAAGCAAGGGGCAGGGAAGTAGACCAGCTTCTTTAGTGAGAAGAACTAGCAAAGATCATGGGTACAAGTAAAAGAGAAAAGGCCATCAATGCTATCGGTCTATGCCAGGTATTTTGTGAGGTCCACAGAAAAAATATTTATAATGCTGAATTCATGATTTACACACGGCCCCAATATACCTACACCAATCGTAATACGGCACTCTCATTGCCACTCCTGGCTCCAGCCACAAGCCCAGGCGTTATCTTTGCACCTCCTGCCCCTCTCCTCACCCTGCAAAGCCGCACTTGATCTGCGCTAACTCATCTGTGACCTGAATGTCAGGTTCTCCAGGGAAACAGAACTGATAGGATATACACATACATATGCATACATACACATTTCAGATGTATGTGTATATATGTGTGTGTATATATACAGAGAGAGTTTAAGGAACTGGCTCACAAGAGATTTTAAGGAATTGGCTCACATGATAGTGGGGACTGGCAAGCTCAAAATCTGTGGAGTGACAATTTAGACAAGAGTTGGTGTTGCAAATCTTGAGTCTGAAATCCACAGGGCAGGCCAGCAGACTGGGGACTCAGGCAGGATCTCTACGTAACAGTCTTGAGATGGAATTCCTTCTGCTCTGGGAAACCTTGGTTTTTTCTCTTAAGGCCTTCAACTGATTGGGTGAGGCCCACCCACATTACAGCCAGGAAACTTTTACGCAAATTCTACCTGATTTAAATGTTAATCACATCTACAAAATACCTTCACAGCACCATCTAGGCCAACAATGGGGCACCATAGCCTAGCCACATGACATTCACCATCACGTGCCTCTTCCCCTCACGTACCCTTGGCTGCCTGGACATTCTTTCAGTCTCTGGCACCTTTGTTCCTTCTATTCCCTCTGTCTGCACTATTTCCCCCTCTTTATTTACCTCGTGTCTCAGTTTAAGACTCATACCCTAGAAAAGCCCTGCTGGAGTCCTTAGTTAGGATCCCCTGGTATGATCGTACCCAGCTTCCTTTATTTTTTCCTTCCCACCTTTGGTATACTTTTAAAAATATGAACATTTCTGATTAATTGTTTTATGTCTTCCCTCTCGCACTAGAAGCTCCTGGTGGTGTCCTAGTGTTCCCATAGAGCTAGGCACATAGCGGGTGCTCATGAAGACCGTGTGGCCTCTCTAAATGATGTAGAGAACTGGAAGCATTCCCAGAGAACCTTATGTGCAGGTGAGCAATCTCGTGAGAGTTAAACAGCAGGAGTTAGGCCCAGGTCTTCTAATAACAAGTCAGACAGTCTCCCCGCGCCTGGGGCTTCCAGGTTCCCATTTGAGTTTCAGGGCAGAAACCCACGTGTCCCATTCTGAGCTGGCTGACTTGTTCTGCCTCACTGAGAAAGCCAGAGAGCCTCTCTGACCTTCAGTCTCCAAATTCACAAACGAAGTCCATTGAGGAGGGAGCTTCTTTTCATGAGTTAATATGGTGGGACGGGTGGGTCAAAGACAGATACCAAGAGCAACAATCTCATGCCTCCAGGCCCCCTGCTCCTCCACATCACATGGGAAACCTTTAAGACTAGGTGATAATGAAGACAACTACGTATTACTATTAAATGCTCACTGTGTGCCAAACACGGTTCTATGTGTTTTGCAGTATATCTTCTCATTCAAGCTTCCCCTACCTATATACTAATATTAGCCACAACTTAGACATGGGGAAACTAAGACATGGGAACTTAAGTAACTTGACCAAATCTTACAGCCAGTTAATGGCACATCCAGGATTTCAACTTAAATAGTCAAGATCCAGAGCCTGTGTTCTTAATCACTCTGCCTTAGAAAGGATGAGCCTTAATGGGTTTAAAGCAGTCCAATAAAATACTAATAAAACGTGAGCCACAAAAATATGAGTCACATGGGTGATTTCAACTTTCCTAGTAGTCATATTTTTAAAAAAGAAAAATGAAATTATTTTTAATAATTTTATTTAAGCCAGTATATCAAAAAATTTTATTTATTTATTTATTTTTTTGAGACTCTGTCTCACTCTGTCACCTGGGCAAGAGTGCAGTGGTGTTATCACAGCTCACTACAGCCTCAAACTCCTAGGCTCAAGCAATTTTGCCTCAGCCTCCCAAGTAGCTGGGACTATAGGCATTTGCCACCACGCCTGCCTAATTTTTCTACTTTTTGTAGAGCCAGGGTTCTTGCTCTTGCTCAGGCTGGTCTCAAACTCCTGGCGTCAAGCAAGCCTCCCACCTCGGCTTCCCCTAGGGCCAGGATTACGGGTGTGCGCCGCTACACCTGGCCCAAATTTTATCATTTCAACATGTAATCAACATAAATAATTATGACATTGTTTTTTCTACTCTTTCATATCTGGTATTTTATACCTCCCGATTCGGACTAACCACACTTTAAGTGCTGAATAGCACTCGTGGCTGGTGACTACCGTATTGGATGGTGCAGGTGTAAAGGATCTCTCAGTGTCACTGTTGACAATGAAATGGCCAGGCTGCTGTGGAGAATAAACCCTCTACCATCCCAGTCAGGGGCAGCCAAGCTATGCCCCCTTCAGGGTACCAGTTACTGCAGTATATGTCTGAGCCTCCCTCCCAACTCAGCCTTGGGGTCAGGGGGTTATCACCACCCTCATAAACAGCAACTATCTTTCACGCCAT
>CAUYSK010007951.1:0-82120 GCA_963575035.1 Avahi laniger
ATGCAAAAATTACAAAGGTTTTATGCAGTCACATAAATATCTCCTACACAAGCATATTCTGGGGTATAGCACAGCTCCTGACATGGAGTTTCTATTTGAATTCTTACATATCTCTTAGCTTCCTTCATTATAAATTATCTCCTCACCACAGCAATGTGAATGTGTTTAGTACCACTGAACTGTACACTTAAACATAGTTAAGATGGCAAACTCTACCCAAAAGAGCACAAAACATTCTACTATAAAGACATCTGCACTCGAATGTTCATGGCAGCACAATTCACTATTGCAAGAATGTGGAAACAACCCAAGTGCCCGTCAATCCATGAGGGGATTACCAAAATTTGGTATATGTTTACACTGGAATATTACTCAATCATAAGAAATGACGATGATCTAGTACCTCTTATACTTTCCTGGTCAAAACTATTTCATGTCAACATGCTTTTACTGTCTCTAAAACTATAATTTAGAGAATAAAACATATTCCACATCTACACAAATGAAATGAGTTCTTAATAACCTTTTTTCCTTGCTAATTATAAAAGCGATATTTACTCACTATGGACAAATTTGTAAAAGGCAAAAAAATGCATAAAAAGAAAATAAAACCCATTTATAATCCTACTATCTTGAGACTCTCAAGGTAACCACACAACACTTGTTTCCTTCTAGTTTGTAGTGTGCATTAGTGTGGCATTTATGATCATATTGCATATATACTTCGGTACCTGCTTTTTTCACTTTATAGTATTTCACAAGCATTTTTCCATTTTCTAAAATAATCTGCAAAAACAAGATTTTTAATTGTTTAATAGGATCTTGTCACATGAATAACTCATACTTTATTTATCAGGGTTAATATTTTTATCATTTGATTATTTCTAATTATAATCATTACTTTTAAAAGCAAAACATTTGAATGAACAACAAATTCTATGCATAACTCTCTTTGCACATCTCTGATTTTTTTCTCTGTGTTGAATTCCAAGAGGAGCTCCTTCAGTACAGTGAATGAGCAGCTTTCAGCCTGCACACCCAAGATTCATCCAGAAAGGCCAGAAAAGCTGAGCCACTTGCAGCCTCAGCAGCAGTGGGTGAGCCCCACAACTGCCCTTGAAAAAGGGATGCTCTTAAAGGCAGTATTTCACAGAAACCTGGGGTGCAGGGGTGGAATCATAAAATGCAAGAATCTAAAAATACTTCCTTGATTTCTATATGCACAAACAGTGACAGCAGAGGGAAAGGAGAAAAAGAATTGCAGAAATGTAAAAAGCCATCTGAACGCAAAGTATTTTCTTATTAGAACCTGTCTGCGAAATGCATGCAACACTATTCAAAGTGAATATCAACTTGATCTTCCATCAGAGTACCAGGAAGGAGTTTAGGTGCAGAAATGTGACCAATCAATTTAAAAATGAAAAGAACCAAAGCACAGAGGGATATTTATCCAGACTCATCCAGCAAATGGGTATCTTAACTGATAATAGATGTTATTCAAAATACCATCACTCCCTTTTCTGAGAACTGCTCTTCCACCTAGTCTATGGGGTTTGCACCCTTGTCATAACTAATTAGCTTAACTGACTCAAGCCAGATTGGCTAGAGACTCTCCCAATACCTGCAAGATAATAAGTCAATATCTTATATAAGTTGATGTTCCTTTGGTTGTAAAAAATAGAAAACTTGACTCATACTGGCTTAAGCATAAAGGGATTTTTTTGACTCATGTATACAAAGTGTTCTAGGAGAGATCTGGGCTACAGGTGTAATAAGACCGAGAACTCAAATGACGTCACCAGGATCCGAGTCTTGGCTTCCGTTCCTCTGAGTTGGCTGACCCTGCAAGCTGGCTTCACTCATGGTATTAAAAAAGACTACAGCAGTTTCAAGCTCACTTTCTCACTCAGATGAGGCCTGAGGGAGAAGAGTGAGTCTGTATCTTACTATTCTAGACAAATCTTTCTCAGATTCACTCTAACCTGGCCTATGTAGACTCAGAGCACTTCCTGAATTGATTGCTGTCCAGGATAATGGACCCTTTGGTTGACTGAAGCCAGTTTGAGTTTTCCTCTGGACGTAGGGCTGAGGGCCACCCCGCACACACTGCATGGCTGAGGAACTGGAATTCTGTTAGGACAGGGGAAATACATCCCACAGAGGAAATCAACAAGGACCAACTAACATGTCCACATCTTTAGGATTCTGATTTATTGGTTGTCATGAGGTGAATCTTAGCAAATGTATGGAGTAGCAGTAGAGAGCGAGGAAGAGAGCGTGCGGGACAGAGAAGCAGACACAGACACGAGGAGAAATTGCTGATGGATTTCTAATTATTGCTTCTGGTCTTTTCCTGAGGTCTCATTCTATTCCTGCCCTTAGTTCTCTGTAAATTCCTCATGTCCTTATAATAAGTCTCCCTTTTTGTTTAAATTGTTTTCACCTGCTGCTTACAACTAGATTTGTACCAATAATGGCTTCTAGAACACTCTCAATCTACCTCTGAGGTCTGCCCACCTTTAGTGCCTCCTTTGACTCAGACACGGGTCTTCCATCTGATAATTCTGTTCCTTCATTTAAAGGTGATCTTGGATTAAGGTGTCTTGGATAAGGTGTCTTGGATTAAGTGTGGCAAGCAGGAATGGGGAGCAATAGGAGTTGACCATGAACCTGACACAGGCTGGGGATAGTTTATCGAGTCCACTCAATGTGGAGATAGGGAACACATTTGACTCCCTTTACTTAGCAGACGTTTATGAGTTCCCTCAACAGGAATGCTGCAAAAATCTTCAAAGGAGCCTTGCTTTCCCTCCCCCCTGCACCTTGGATATGATGTTCTATGAAATATGTTGACTTTTTATTTTTCTTTACAAAACCCATAAAAATGTCCTGGTTGACATGCAGCGTTGTGACAAGCCCTAGTAGATGGTGTCAATCATATTGCTTTATGTTACATCAAGTGACATATTGTAATGTGATTGATACAACATGGGATGACACGTAATAATGTGAAATATCATCTGGAAAATGCAGAAAACAACAGAGGACTGGAAGCCACTATTACTTTCTAATTTTCTTAATACGATAGAGAAAAAGATCTCTTAAGTCAGGAGAGTTACCTGGAGAAAAGTTCAGATCCACATCTTGGGGTTTGCACATGCTGCGCTTTGCATTTGTAATTAACAAATGAGGTAGAAAACATTTGCATTCTTTGGGCACTGATGAACTCTGAGTTTGAATTAAATGTCCCTAAACCTTTTTGTAGTTCTTTGATAAGAATACCTTTCCCACACATTAATGTTGCCTTCATAACTTTTATATCAAAAGAATCCCACTCTTTCACTCCAGCTCATAGATTCCTCTTTACATTTTCTGATATTTCTTTCTCTTGTTCTATAAAGACTGAGAAAAAAACCACAACACTTTTTCAGATTTCACTGTAAGATCAATGAGGATCTTATGGTGTAATATCTTTAAATTTTGCTGTATGACCATAGTTCCTGGCACATAGTTAGCACTTAATAAGTGTTTGTTGAATGAATTACTTTAATTATACTTTATTTGCATTTATTGAGCAGCATTTAATCAAATATAGTAAAACCCCATGTATTAGTTTTCTAGGGCTGCCATAGCAAATAAGCACAAACTCGGATACTTAAAACAAAAGAAACTTATTATCTCACAGGTCTAGAGGGGACAAATTCAAAATAAAGGTATTGGCAGGGCCACATTCCCTCTGAAGTCTTCAGAGGAGAATCCTTTCTTGCCTCTTCCAACTTTTGGTGGCTCCAGGCATTCCTTAGCTTGTGACTGTCTATCTCCAACTCCTGTTTTCATCTTCCCAAGGCTTTCTCCTCTGTGTCTTCTCCTCTTCTTATTATAGATAATTGTCAGTAGACTTAAGGTCCACCTGGATAATCCAGGATAATCTCATCTCAAGATCCTTAATTACATCTGCAAAGATCCTCTTTTGCAAATAAGGTCACATTTACAGTTGCTGGTGGACATGTCTTTGCGGGGCAGTGCCAAACCAGTACACCCCAATAAACAGAATTATCAAAGAAGTGGGGGTATGCTGAAGAATTAACATTTTTGGTTCACAGTTGCATAAAATTTTTTTTAATCTATGTTTAAAACATTTTCTGTTTACTTTCATGTCTTTATAATTATGATATTATGAAGATAATTGTATGTTTCTTTAATAATAGGTATCTTCATAATATCACAGGGTTTTCATCTGAATATGAATTTGCACTATTGAGATATAGAGAGTTGAAAAAGTTGAGATGAATTTACTGACCTCAGTACAGACTTCCAAAGTCCTTTAAAAATAAGCAAAAGGACCTCGTGTCCTCCTTGAATGTATTGCTGTTAAGTGTCTGTGATCTGTCTTTTGCTGAAATGGAACATAGAGAAAGAGTTTCGTTTGTTGAGGATTTTGAATGGTGGACCTGGTTAAGTTTCCTTAAATACGGATTTCATCCTTGTTATCTCTCCTTATGCCCATATCCACCTACAGACATAAGAATTCAAAGATGAGAGAAGTGAATGTTTGGGGGACCAGGGAAGGTTTTATGAAAGGGGGAAGTGATATGACAAGGGGACATGCCATTCAAGGGGAAGGTGTGGCCTAATGGTTTTCTGCCTCAGGGCCACCAAACGCTCGCTTTAAAACAGCACTTGTTCTCAAAGTAATGTGGGACCAGACCCTTAAAACCAAGTGCCTCTTAGTCATGCTGGGAATATGCTTCTCTTCCTTCTTTCTAACAACAAGACAGCATTACATAGACTTATATTAAATTTTTCTCTTGTGGCTGCATAGCATAATTGAATAAATCAAAATCATTGTTTTCAATTTTTGTTGTGGCTACGATGGTGCTCTTTTGAATGGAGTTCAATTATTGGGATGGTATATATTACTTTGAGTCATTTTATAGCTTAATCAATACACACATCTTCATAATAAATATTGATGCCCCTTGGATGCTTACACCAGTGGCCCGCTCATTCAGCACAGCTGTTATTAATATGATTCAGGCAACTCTGGGTAATTAATATTCTTATTTTATTCTTCTACTGAACTCTGTCACTCACATCTGAATGTGGCCCTTCCAGAAGCAAGAGAAATTCTGAAGCAAATGAAATCATCCAGAACTCTATTACACTAAAAACACTTCACAAAAAAGTTTAACAGACATTCTTTGTGGAGCTCCATTCATATAGAATAACCAGACTCAACTCATCAGAGAAAACTAACAGCCTAAAAAATGCCTTTCATCTTTGAAAATGACCAGCCCAGAAGAAATAGCATGTTTTCCTAGTAGGTTTACAGAATAGGAACTCTTAATTAGATTAAATCTTATAAGAAATGCCATTAGTGTCTAGTAAGGTAACCACAAAAAAAGATACCTGGAAAGTATCTCTTGAAGGTGCAATAAAAATTGTGTATCCGGTGCCCCAAGGGTCATGATTGGTACACTTACTAAATAAGATTCTTATATAATCTCACATTTGATTATATTCTTATAGTCAGATATAATCAGTGATTTACTTTAAAGTTCAGTGCACAGTGACTTACCGTCAAGCAAATGGTAGCATGTCCGAATTTCTAAAATATTTTCGTTCCCAGTAAGAACTCGACCTTAGTCATTTTTCCTGTCCCTGCATGAAGGTACAGGGTCTCACTCCTATCTTTCTTCACCAGCAAAGAGTGACTAGGCTACCAATTCATATGTTCCCTCCCAAAGGGGTCATGTAATCTGGTATCTGTATTTTAATAATAGCATGTATGTTATATCTGCCCACCCAAAAGCAGACATCCAGATGCTCCTTTTGTTGTTGTTGTTAATGCTTTGGAACCTAGAGCATTGACAAATCATCCTAGTGGGGAGAAAAAATCAGAGAAAAATAAAATAGTTTTAAATCAGGGCCTGAGGCTAAATTGTGGGACAAGTAGGATATTGGCTTATTTGTTTTACAAGTATGGAGAGTTATTCCCAAACGCTGGGAAGCAGTTGTGCCATTTCACAATGCTTTTGAGTGCTAAGTGTGTGTACTCAGATGGGTAATTTTAAAACATTTACGAAGTGTCCTCTCCAGTCAGTTTGTATAAGGTATTGTCCCAATACTTTTATTTTGCTTTTGTAATTTGAGCTAGAGTTCAGTGTTGATTTATTACCTGCAGGAGACTATCCTTGCCAAGAGTTATAAAAGGAAAAGGCAAGTCCTTCACACGTATAGCAATATCAGAACAGTGTTGTTTCTCAACTTTGAAATCCTTAAAATTGTCTAAGCTTAGAGCTGGAGCTCACCTATTTCTACACAATTTATTTCAAACATCTTCCAGATTCGAATTTTGCACATGTTTTATTGTAATTTTCCTACTTATTTTTATTTCTTTTTCTATATAGGAATGCTGCTCAGACTCAGAAAATTTTAAGTCACTAAATGAGAGTCCTGAGTATAAATGTGAGGCATGTCGCTTTCCTTCTATGTATGTATTTGTACTGGTAATTTGATTACAGAGCAATGAATGAAGAAAGTGAAGAATGATCAAAATATGAGGGAGTGTGCAGTGCACATTCAGACCTTATCAGCTCCCGGATCAGTTATCTGTTTGAAGAAAATTACATTGCATCTGTCAATAGACTTAATAACTCAGTGCCTGCGATTTGATAATGGATAATCACACAAATTCAGGAAGCTAGACCATATGCCATTCCAGTTTTTTCTTCTCTTATTCACCTTAATTTTCTAGATGAGTGAAATTATCTAGTTCTGGACTGGAGACGGCACACATGGAAATAGAGCCTGCAGGAATCCAGCCGCCTCCGATGTTAGGCCCACGCAGGTCGAGCCTGCCGGGTTATGTCTGAAACCCTGGCATCTAATTGAAATGGGCAGAGTTTGGAAATTGTAAACCTGGACAATGCAAGTGATTAATGGGTGGAAAATAATAAAGGGCAGATGTGGAACAGCTGAGGAAATTGGCCAGCGGGAAACAGCGAGGCTGCAGAGGCCAAAGATTCAGCATCTAAGGAGCGATTCTGCATGTCTACGTATGAAAGCCGAGGGATAGGGACTGGTAGTAGACATTATTTAGGGATACTTTTTCCTGGAAACAGGGATCTCTCAAGGGCCCTTCACTCCTATTGATCCAGGATGCTATTTCTATTTACAGGACCACTTCTCTACTCTCACATATGGCTCTTGTATCAACTAGTAATGATCTGGGATACAAGTATTCTATGACCTAATTTTCGTGATTTGAACAAATAGGTTCTTCTTGACCTCAGATATCACGAAGACCAGATGTAGGCAGTTTCTGGGGTGGATTTGGCAACTCAGTGATGTCATCAGGGACTCAAACTCTTTTCATCTTTCTGCTGTGCCCTCCTTTTTGTTTGCTGGTGGTTAAAGATGGCCATTGCATCATTATACCATCTCCTCCCTGCACACGACAGAAAGAGAGGGACTGTGTCATCGGCACCCGCCCCTTTACATCAAGAGGAGCAAACCTGTCCCAGAGGCTCCCAATAAATGCTTGCTTTCATCTCCTGAGCCAGGACTGCATGACACAGCCACGTTGAATTTGTAAAGAAGCTGGACAAATGAGTATCTCACTCGGGGCTGGGCATTTTGTTGCCTGAAAACAATCAGAACTTTGTGAACAAGGAAGGTGGGATGAATGTGTGTTACATAGGCAATGATCAGGGACTGCCACAGCCATCCACCATAGATTCATTGTGGAGAGAGAAAGACAACTGCGCCACCATCATGGGGAAGGGGTGGTCCGAGTAATGCCAGTGGTCTGGGTGGTGTGGACGCTACTGCAGTCTGCTTTTGCATGCTCTTTTTACTATGAATGCATTGATGTTTTTGAAATTTGTATCAAATCAAGTAAAACCACAAGGACACACCATGGAGAGCTGACTCAGCAGGAATAGGAAACTGAATCCATATTTTCAACCTGGCTCTTGGCTGGGAATTACCCCTATATTTCTATAAGGCCACAGTCTAAACTGAGCTTCTCTCCCTCTCTCTCTTTCTCTCTCCCTTATTTAATTGACTTTTTGGAGCTCTGGTTTCTGTGAACTGGAGCAATAATCAAGTCATGTTTTTAGCAGAAGTCACCATGCTGAAATAAGAGTATGTCACCTTAAGCTTAATTAAATAGATAACTTGACAAGATGGCTCACTTATAAGGCATATTTTTTTCACCTAAAAAAGTCCACAGGGTTTGATCTACATTTAACATATGCCCCAAAAAACTAGAGGAAAGTTGATCTTATCTTTCTATTTTGTAGATATAAATCCTGAAACTCAAAGGCTTTGTCTTGAGTCACACAGCAATAATTACCACTGCAAATATGGCTACAAAACTTTCCACTTGGCCATGTAGCCTTGCTGCCAATGAGCCTATCTTGGAAAGCTAAATCAAGATATCAGATGAAAACAAGGCCATTTTTCAAGTATTTCCTGTTGAAGAAATGAGTTCCTTGAATGATCAATTAGAGAATGCGAAAGACCACAGCCAGAAGATTTGCAGGAAGCTGGGCTTTTATTGGTAGATACATGATGGTTTGGTGATGTCGCCATTTTTGTTACTGCCTCTTTTAAGCAAGCAGGAACTTGGCTTCTAATTTAGAATTTTTACCTCTCATAATTGCATCTAATCACTCAATTGCTGTGTATTGGTATTTAAAATTGTAATGTGTGAGTGTCCTATTATTTTCCTTCCATGTATTTTCTCTTTCAACAACTATTTATGGGAATGTCCACTAAGTCCTTGGCATGGTTCTAGGTGGTGAGAATAGAAGACAAATGAGGTTGCTGTTCCCCTAAGTTTCCATTCTGGGGAAGGGGAGATATAAACAGCAAATGCAATTATTGATACTTTAAATGAACTGAACTTGAAAATGACTTCATAGTTTTTCCTGCCTCTGTTTCATTGAAACTGCTTCTTGGACTATTTCATCCTTGCCCCATGGGTTGAAACCTTGGGCTGGTCCATAATTTTTCCAGTCATTTTTGTCACAAGAAGAGTCTCCAAAATAATCGAAGGGCCCTGCTGTAAGGTGGGAGCAACGTAGGTTTGCTGAAGGAACACAAATCCAAAAAAAGGCCTTGTGACCTTACTTAGTGGGAAAAGGGGAGCGAACATGGGAGGAGACGAGGCTAGCCAGGTCATGGGCCAGGAGTGGGTGGTGTCCCAGTGTGAGGAGCAGCTCTGGAGGGTTTTGAGTAAGGGAGTGACATGGTCTGATGCATAATTGAAAAGATCGCTCTGACTTTTGCGTGGGGATAGACACAAAAGGGAAGATAGAAAGAAAATAGAGAAAATATTTGGGGGAGGTTTTTGCCCTGGTCAGGGTGGGAGATGGGGGAGATACGGAGAGGGTGAAGGTGGCTTAGGGCCATGCAGAGTCTTTCAGGTGGACCCTTCTCTCTTCTAGCCATCAAAGCCACCGCAGTGCAGCCAGGCCCAGGCGGCAGCCTTTATTTCCTAAGTCCTCACTGAATTTTGCATGGATACCTTTGCGAATAAAAGAAAAGAAACATCATTTATATGATTTAGAGAAAAATGTGTCTTTTGGCTTCTTATCTTATTTTCTAATATCTCAAATCCCCATCTAAGTGCAGGTCTTAGAACATAAGCACGTATTGAAAGCAGAAAATCAGACTAAGGAAAATTTCCCCTGACTCAGATTTTTTTCTAATTGTCACACCTTGGCATAATTCAGCCTTCAATCCTTACGCAGGGGAAAAGCCTTCATTAAATATTGAGAGAATTTAGTTTTCTGAAAAATCTTCATTAAATAGTGTGAGAATTTGGTTTTCTGACTTTTTAAAAAGGTATACTTCCCTCCCTTCCTCTTCTCTCCTCCTTCACTCCTGTCTCTCTCTCTCTTTCATAAAGGAATAAGTGAATGGCAAAGCAGAGGGCTTGGTTTAATTTATTTTGGGAGAAAATCCAAGGGGTGGTGCCATCACTGCACATGTTCGTCGATAATTATTTTGAGGAGGAAAAATAGGAAATTCAGTGATATCTTCAGGAAATAAAAAAAAATACAATCTCTCACAAAGCCATAAACCACCCCAAGTGCCACCGTAAAACTGCAGCACCGTGTACGGTTTCAAAGCAGGATTTGTGTAGCAAAAACCATGATTAAAGTAAAAATAACATGAGCTTCGTGCAGCCCTATTGGCCCCTGGTGTGTAACTTAAGTCTCCCCTCCTCCTGGTAGTCTGCCACCGCAAGGGGAAATGCCCCAGGGAGGAGGGATTTTCATATGGTGGGAGCATTGGTCTTGTTAACCAGGGACCTCTATGCTCCTGGTGATAAAAAACTGGGGTAGGATCTCAAGGAAATACACTTGCGCGTGTACACACACACACACACACACACACACACACACACACCCTTTGTTGGGCTTCTCAGCAGAACGATTCTGGTGTGGCTTCTCTGACCCTTCAAACTGACTCTTTGTGACAGTTCGAGTTCAGGCCAGTTCTTTCCTTGGCTTTCTCTCTTCTCCTTAGCTCTCACTGCCCTCCCGCACCCCCGATCTTCCTATTCTCTGCTCTGGACCAACATTTGGGGCCCTGCTTGCTTCTCCCTGCTTCCTTTCCTTTCATACCTTGCTGTCCTCGTTTCTTCCTTTGTTCTCTCTTTATCGCACCACACCCTGTGGCCCCTTCCCCTTCTTCTCTGCTCTCTTCTCCATCCCCTGTGGCCTCAAGCCAGGTATTATTAGCTGAAGATAATCACAGATGTTTGTTTCCTGTGTCCTTCACACTTCATTTTGGGGGACCTGGATGTGGAAGTTATTCTGAGTGTACAGAAGGATTGAAGTTAGTGAAGCCTTTTATTGGTCCATGAACATCCAAGGGGCAGATTGGATGTGTCCCGCTGGAATGGAAAGAGCCATGGGTTGGCTCTGAATTCATGTGGGGGGCCTGTCACAGCCTCTGTGGCCTCAGGGTGCCCGTCTGCAAGAAAAGGGGTCAGACCAAATAAGGTTTCAGGTCCTTGAACTTCATGTAATCAGCCCCGGTTCCAACTGTGAGGATGTTCCTTATTACCAATTCCGGCCAGAAAAACAAAGCTCCTTATAAATGAGATAATTCTCCCACCTGCCTGTGAACGTCTGGGCAAAATATTGGGCCCAGAAGGGATCTAAGGAGACTGGAAGAACCCCAAGAAGTACATGTGTAAGTGTACCTGTGCCTCTCAGGAAGGGACGCATCAGTCACATGCAGCCAGGAAGAAGGACTCTGGGGTGAGTTGAGTTTGGTCCTGCCCAGGAAAGACCACTGCCCCACAATGGACCCTGCTTCTTGAGCTCCTAGGCCACCCCAACATCTGTCTCTGGCCTCCCTGCAGTGGGATCAGGTCCCTCTGTGAGGACAGCTGCCTGTCCTGCTGTCCGGTTCGTGGGGCTGTTGTCTGCCTAGGGAGATGAGGAGTTGGCCAGCTCTCCTTTCTGCTTGGGTGCTGACTTCCCTCAGGCCAGACCCCAAGCAATTCCAGGAAACTCATTCAAAAGTGTGGGGAACCTATAAGACTTATGAGCTCCTTTTATTTTTCTTTAAGGCTTTCCTTCCCTGTCCTCTGAGGCCCTAGGGCCCCTGTCCCCAGTGGCCTTCTCTGCTTCTCTCAGGCAGCAGACTGCGCTGGCCATGGGCCCCTCGTTGCTGCACTCTGCCAGTAGGCTACTTGTCATTTCTCCAAAGACGTTTCTGTTTTTTCAAGGCAAATGAAACTTCATGGACCATTTCTTCCTGCTTTCCTAGAAGCAAAGGCTGGCACAAGGGAGGGAGTGGGAAACGTACGCAGAAAGTCACTTCTCAGCACCCGCGGAGGAAAGTGCTGACCCAGCGGAGGGGCACTGGGACTGGGTACTCTGTGGAGCAGATGGGCAGCTGCAGGAGCACATCAATCTTGCAGCTTCCTGCGGGACAGGTAGAGCAGGACTTGCCGTGATCAAGTGCTCAGCGTGAGAAATGTAGCAATCTCCCCCTGCCCCCCCCCGCCCCCGCTCTAGCTCTTGCTCTCTTTTTTAAAAGGGGAGCAGATATTTTTCATTTCTAGCCCAGATGCTACTATTTTTCTATGATTTGTGCTCACTGAGATGAAATGCAACAGATGTTTCGAAAGGATTTAAAACAAAATTCCTCATTAGGGACCATGACAAATAAATCGCACACCTAACTTTAGAGCCTTCCTTTGCTCACACTCTTGGCAGATTTTTTTTTCCAAGGTGGAGAGGGGCAAGAACTCTGCAATAAAATGACAATGAAAAGAACAGAGCAGTCATGACTGTGTATCGACTGTGCTAGGGCTTTAGCTGCTGTAGCTATTTTCCATTTGTTCTTTTTTCAGCACTCATTCCCACCCTAGAGGTGTAGAGATTATTGCCCCCATTTACTTATGAAGAAATTGAAGCACAAACAGGCTAAGAGAACTGAACAAAAGCTGATTTGAAGAGCTTGATCAGATTCATGGCATCCTGCAGTCTTTTGAGCACACACACAAAACTTGAAATGAATTCCTTCAAAACACAGAATTTCCCAGCAGACTTGGCCACTGAAAGAGGATAAGGAACACTCACATTCTACTGGACTGTAACATTCCCCCCGTTATTTCTAAAGTATTTCCAGGGATGTCTCGGATGTATTCTCCAATGGTTTTCTTATTCTCTGCTCCCTTTAGACGTCTGAAGCCATCACTACACGTGGAGTGTTGCAAGGTGAACTTGGCGCTGTCCTCCCTGGTGGGACTGTTCCAGTTCTTCTCCACAGGCTGATGCGGAGAGGTCTGTAGCCACATTTCTCAGGACAACATCCAGGTTTTTTTGTTGTTGTTATTGTTCCACCCACTCTGATGCCTGCTGTATTCCTCAAGTCAACATGTATGCGTGAAGTTAAGCTTGAGGGAAAGAGGAAGAAAGGGGGCTAAAAACTATTTTCCATACCCCTGCCCTGCCTCTTCTCTCATCTCCGTAAAGCATAGACCTTTAATGGTCCAAAATCTAGACAATGAGGAAGCCTAAGTAATAATAATCATGGATGAAACTAAAGCCCAGCAGGGACTAGAAATACCTTCTCACCATCAAACAAATATCAAATTGTCCTCAGAATAATCTGAGTGTAGATGGTTGTAGTGAAATTCTTCAAAAATTGGTCACTTAGAGGCCTTTTTACTCAAAATGTGGTTTGGCTTCCAGCTGTGGCAGCAGCGGCCACACTGTCACCTGGGAGCCTATTAGGAATGCAGATTCTCAGGCCTAGCGTGAGATGGGACCTACGGAATCAAAATCTGCATTTTTAACGAGATTCCCAAGGAACTCAAATGCGTCCTGAAGTTTGAAAAGCTTAGGGTACTCATTTATCTAAATAATAACGACATTCTTCTATAAACTTTTAGGCACAGTTATCCTAACTGCAATTTCAGAGACCAGACATTTATTCCATAAAAGTAAGTTCTGAATCTTGATGTTTAAACATGACTATAATAGTTACTCCATATTTTCTCTGGAAAGCCAGTTTATTCTAAAAGATCTGCTGATTTTTAGACAGTGGAAATAACTTTTTGAAATCACAATATCAGAACTGAGCATCTGTGCAATCGAAGATTGAGCAGTGAATTGCAGAAAAGAAGGCCTTACAACGGAGCAAAAGCAAAAATAGTGCTTTGGATTTTAAGCATTCTTACTCTTTTTTCTCAGAATACTTAGGTCTCTGTTGGACACTGTGCACCTAAAGAAAGGAAAGAGCTTTCAGTGAATTAATGCCACCCAACATGGCTATTTGCTAAATTCCGGTGATGCTTATCTCTAAATTCCTTCACTTGTGTCATTCCTGTAACTGTTACCACTGCTCCGATTCTTAAGTTTACAGTACACTTGAAGTTCAGCTGTCTCTGCGTGATATTCATTTCAGATTACTTTCACTTTCTCCCCTTTATCTGAATTATTCGAGCAGCTTGGGGAACACACACACGCACGCACACACACACACACACACACACACATGACATCAACAAGATTTCTCTCTAGAGAGCTCAGAAACAAGGGCTAATCAGTCAAGTAATCATCTTTAAGCTTGGTGATTTCATTCTTTACTGCCAGAGTAATTTCTATATGATACGTTTTTTATAAGACCTAATTGGGATATGAATAGCTTGGGGTTAATAGTTTAAGAAATGTTTCAGGCTGCAGTCCCAGCTACTAGGGAGGCTGAGGCAGGAGGATTGCTTGAGTGCAGGAGTTTGAGATTGCTGTGGGCTATGATGACAACATTGCACTCCAGCCTGGGGGACAGAGCAAGATCCTGTCTCAAAAAGAAAAAAAAAAGAGAAATGTTTCACATTAGGTCACTTTCCCTGATGAAAATATGACCTCTTCCCTCTTCTACCTTTAAGAAAAAATGCATCTTAACACATGATTCTTGTTCTTTATGCATTATTGTGGGAACAGGAGCACCAGTAATTCAGAACTCGAAGTTTAACAGTTATGGTAGTTTCAAATCCTCATGCAACAGCTGGGTAAATCAAGGTCTAGAAAATTTAACTGATCCACCCAAGGTTACATGGCTTGTTGGTGTTACTGTCTCACTGTATTAAAAGAAACAATGGGATGCGTGTTGGCCGCTACCCCTGGAACTGGATGCATGTTGTTTAAAAGCACAAGCAGGTATGCAGAAAGGGCTCCCACTTAACTTGCTAGTCACTAACTCCTGCTGTGGAAAGATCCGACACGCTAAACAGGAAGGCGTTTTGAAATAACCAAATGGCATCGGAGATTTCTATGTCTGGGAGTGTTAACAATTGCCTGAAATCGGCCCTGAAATATCCCACCGTATGTTGGTGACCTCTCCCAGGAAGTGCCTCGCTAGCACTTTATTTCTTTTGAACTACTCTTTCCTGTTTCTGTTGCCTTGAAGTCAAGGCGTAGAAAAACCAGGCTGTATGCCTCAATTTGGGCCAAATGACCTGTGTAATAGCAGTAGTTACAATTGATTCCAGAGGACACACACTCTTTGCTTCTTTCATTTCTACGTTATGAGGCAAATGGAAAAAAAGAATGACTATTTGGGGCAGGGAGTGAAAAAAATCACCAATTGCTTCCTTGGATAGGCACCAGCATGGATGTATGAGCCCTTAACCCAGGGCAGATTAAAGCACTTTTGACAGTAATAGAACCAAGATCAGACATCATGATTCTACGAGCATCATTAAAGAAGGTACCACTGGGGATTCTTAGCATTAATCACAGGTGATTATGAGGGCCTTGCCATGTTGTGAGTATCTCTCATGCATACAGACTCCCAAACCTTCCCCGGCAAAATGATGGAATGGGCTGAATCGTAAAATAATGATAGTAAACTGCTGCTCCAGGACAGCTGTTCACTGTTGTTGGAGAAACTGGGCTTAAAGGAATGAGAGAAAGAGAGAGAAAGAGAAAGAGAGAGGGAGTGGTTTTGTTTTCTTTTGACTTAAATGATGTATATCATGCTTTAGCATTGATTTTAATTCAGATTGTATTTGAAAAAAAGAGGCGATATTTTGATTCTAAATACGATCAAGTAAGTGACTGATCAGTGAAAGTTCAAAATTTTAGAGAGCAAAGAGAGTGATCAGAGATGGTTTCCAGCTGACACAGGTGAGCGATGGAGCGCAGCTCTGGACCTGCACGGGTCCTGGTCACTGCCTCGGCCGGCACCTTGGCCCTGTGGGGACTGGAGGGAAGACCTCCGGGAAGACAAGCCTGGTGTGGGGCCTGGGGTTGGCAATTGGCAGCTGCCCCTTTGAGCTGGGGGAGGCCAAGACTGCCAGGGAAGGATCTGGGGTGCAAATCATTTCCTTGAAAATAAATTACAGATCCGACACTTGTTCTACAAGAGAATTGGCTCAGGAATCCTTTGTTAAATTTAGTTGTGGATAATTTAAATATGAGGAGGATAGAATTTTGTTTCATTTACGATTGATCAAACATCCCTTCTCCCTTTTTGGATTGCGGCTACTCCTCCACACGAGATGATTGGCAACTACACGATGTTGTCCGTGTTTTTAGGCTCATACCTTTTATTAAAAAATGGCCCCCATACACTTTTTATTCAATTGTACTAAAACACTTGAAATATTATTTGTGTTTTTAAAAGTACAAAATCCAAATAAGCAATTTATAGGCTTTTACAAATATATTTTCCCCTTAAAAATGAGGAGTAGTTATATGGTAAAAGTATATGAGTACAAACTTCAAAAGACTTCTGTTTGCCTTGAAATTTTATCACCCGGAATCGTAAAAGCTCCGCCAGTTGCGTCTGCCACGATTCTGTTTCACTCCGTCGTCTACTTACACGGGGATGTAGAGTTGTCCCCTGAAACTCACCATTTCACACATAGCACATTAACGCTCCCACCCAAATGGCTTCTTTGTTCGTAGATGTTTACCCACACAGGAAACTTTTATTTTTCTACATTTATAGACTTTTATTTTTAGATGCTTTATTTTTCCAATCTCTTCTGGCCAGCTCTGGGAAGTGTTATTGGTCATTGGTTACAAGTCAGCAAACTGCTTCATCAAGATCATTTTTTTTCTTGTAGGTGAAATCCTGAACCTCCGGCCAGCCAAACAGTGTTTGGTTAAACTCTTCAGGTAAAAAGTAGAAATTCCCCATGTCACACCAATTACCACCAACCTGGTGCCTGAAAATCCCCATATTTGTCAAATAACCTCTTTTTAATGGCCCTCCCTCATTTCAGGTCGTTCTGTGGTCATCTGCACTATCGTTCACTTCAAGTGATGCCAGACCAGAGGACAGCAGCTCCATGGAAGAAGTGCATGCACCTTTAAATTGGGGTAGGATTGCCAGAGTTAGCAAATAAAAACACAGGGCAGCCAATTAAATTAGAATTTAAGATAAACAACTAATAACTTATTGGTATATCTAATGCAATATTTGGACATACTTATACTAAATCATTATTTGTTTATCTGAAATTCAAATTTAACTGGGCATCCTGTACTTCTCTGGAAACCCTGTATTAGCACAAAGGAGTGAGGCTGTTTTATGTGGCTGCCGAGTCAGAGTACGGTCCAGCACTAAAACCCCTGTCCCAGGAGTTCATATCAAGAGAAGAATCAGGGTAATTGACCTTACTTCAGTCAAGAACTGCAGCGGAAGACTCTAATCCATTACACTACATCAGGATCTAAGAGATCAGACACTGCAACAAATAGAAAGTGAAGTTAGCAAACCAGATCTAAATCAGGTGACCGAACTTGACAGTTTTCTGTGTGAGAATGTTCTCCATTACCCATGAGTGTCTTGCTTCCTTTATTCTCCCTAAACTTCCCATAAAGATGGATGTGATTTGCTATCTAGTGATGCTACAGGAAGTTGAGCATTAATGAAGACAAGATGGCCATCCGTCCTGGGCACGTAATGCTAACCAGCTTCTCTCCTGGTTAGTATTAAGATGGTGTCACAGATTCTCTTCTGCAGCTGGTACTTGATGCACATAACAGTCTTGTTAAACCCGTTAAGGAAATAGGCATGGACCCACAAATCTGGCACCGTGAAGTCCTAGCCCCTTGCTTCCTATCTCTCTCCTGATGCAGTTGGGAGAGGACTATTAGACACTATTGCTAATGGAGGGACTCTGGCGTAGAAATCAGGAGATGGGGCACATGGGTGCTCAGGTTCCCAGTCTATTTCTCAGACTGCTTGCCCTGTAGTTAGAGATAACAATCCTTGTCCCCGCTACATAAGGAGGCAGATATAGCCACCAGACAGGGTAAGGAGTGTTCCAGTCTCACAGAATGGACAGAATACTAGATAAACATAGAGGAACACTGTTTTACTTTGCTTCCTGGCTGTTCTTTTTGGTGGAGATAGCCACATGTCCTGGTGCCCAGAATGGTCCAGATTTACTCCTGTTACCCCACCATAATTATTAATTGCACCTCTTTCACCCTCAAACGTGGAAGATGCATTATAATATCATGTGAGTTATAGCAAAAATGTTTCTGAAGACCAACCTAGAATATATTTGACAACAGAAACAGAGTATTTGAAATTAGGACTTGGTCATTTTGATTTGTCAGAAGTCACACAATTGCAAAGTGGCTGGAACGAGCACCTAGTCTTCCCCTCTCAAGCCCAGTACTCTGTGCTACACTCATTCCCACTTAACCCAGAAAGCTAACAGTGGGGTTCCAGGTAGAGAATAAGGCTAGAAGATCTTTTCTCTTCTACAATCCTATAGGATAGGATTTCTCAGTCTCAGTACTATTGATATTTAGGATAATTCTTTGGGTGGAGGTTGGTGGGGGAGGGGGCTGTCCTGTGCGCTGCAGTATATTTAGCAGTATTTCTGGCTTCTACCCACTAGATGTCAGTAGCCTCCCTGCCCCCCCCCTCACTGTGACAACAAAAATGTCTCCAGACATAGGCAAACATTCCCTGGGGGCAAAATCACTCTATTTGAGAATTACTACTCTTCAAGAAAGGAATTAAGATTTCCAGGAGAAAAGCTATTTAGTCCACTTTGTAGTGGTCATAAATGGACTTGGGGGAAGTGGCCAATTGCATGCTTATAGCTCCAAATTGTAGTCTTAACAACAGCAATGTTAAGATTGTTAACAATGTTAAGATGTTAACAATGGCAACTGACAATAATATTTATAAAGCCCTTTATGTTTACCAAGAGCATTCCATGCTTTAGGCCAGGGTTGCCTGGGGAAGCCTTGGGGAAGAGGGAGAAGATCCGTGGTCACGCGTGAGTTACAACCCGTAGGTAGCACTCCCAGGGATTCGAAGAGTAGAACAGATGTTCACCCAGGGGCTGCTGACCATGTCTAATAGCCTGGCATGTCCCCAGGCAGTAGTATCTTACATGAAGGCAAGGAAAGGTTAATTGATGATGACTGAGCACACTTCTTGTAATGAGAACATTACAAAGTTTTGGACCCACCTCTCTATGTAAAGGCTATTTACTGGAATATACCACTGTCTAGAACCTTCTCTGTGTCCCAAACCTTCTGGGCAAGGGTGTCTACTACTTGCTTCCAGGCAATATTAATATCAAATATGAAGTTTTAATATGTGCTCATTCTCTTACAGAAAAGCACAGGCTTTAAGCCTGAGATCTTCATCAACCAATATCTAGTATGCTCTGCAAATGCTGTGCCAGGTGCTGTATCTGGATCTCTCTGATTGTGCTGCATCTTCATTTTCTCTGTAATATCGATGACCTCTGCTTTAACATCTATTCGTTGGGGAAAATAAATAACCTCCTCCCCTCTTGGGTGCACTCTGATTGCCTGCTGTAGACAAACGTGAATGTTATGACTCCGTCTATGTGATGCTATTAAAGTGTGCCCCTGACACTCGGGAGTGGGGGGCGGGTACCACTCTTTATCCTTCTATGTCTAGTAATATGGGGCAGGACAAACATGGAGCTCCAGTGTAATCCTTCTGTTCTGGACGGTCCCCTTTGGTCTTTGATTCTAGATGAGGATGGAGGAATAGAAGTAAGGAGAAGTGATTTCTCCGAGGGGGCATTATTATTGATAGGGAATTATGAATAATTAACATGGGCATTAGCCAATAACAATAACAACAAAAATAAATCATGGTGTTTTGGGAGGGGAGAATTAATTTGGGATAAAACAAGGACCAGTCCATGGTAGGTGCTACAGCACTTCATGGAGTTTTCAAACTTTAAGAAGTGTCGGTGACATTCCTGGACTTAAGAATAGAAAACCCATCATCTTGTTGAGCTGAGCTGGACACATGGTGGTCAATTCTGAAGAATCTGTAAAGTAGGAAATTCTAACAGCTTCATTTTTTTTTAAGCTACAGTTATCATCCTCAAAGATTCAGATAATTCTTACCCAGTAATGCAGGCCCCATGTGCCTGTGGGAGAGAGAACGAGGTTTCACCAGAGTGACAGGTGGAGCCGTGGTTCCGGGAAGGAGCAGGTAAGAAGGATTTGGACATTTGTCCCCAGATCCTATGCAGCCTGGACTGTGATGCCGCCGGGGAGGGACATTGGCATGTAAAGCAAGCACCACAAGGCCCTCCAGCCAAACTCTTCCAACTGAATAAATGAGCTAATTCTACGATCTCAGCCAGTAGATGTCTCTCTCTGTTATATCCCTTCTGATCATTACCTTGGCCATCAGACAGTTCTGCTACATTACTCGACTGCACTGCCGAGAGAGAGAGAGAGAATCGACGATATTAAAACAACTCCATTGCTTTTATGAACTGGCTCTAGGAGACTAGAGTCCATTTCCATTACTGAGATGTGTTGCGTGCCTAACCAAATGCTTTTGGAAGCAGATAATTAGGCATTGCAGGCTGTGATCGTTTAAAGAAGATAAACATTCAGGTTTCAGACATGGTGCTGTGAAATGTCTTTGTTGCATGAAGATTATGCTACTTTTGAGAGTGCCCTGGGGTTATTTTGGTTGGGAGTTTGGAAAGGAGCAGGACTTCCTTCCCGGAGCACACACTATAGTAGAGGCAACAGCAATGTTTTAAATTCAAACCCTATTGAGAGGTAACCGGTGAGCAGTTCTGAGCAATTCCAGCCACACACCACTCCCTGCCCCCTCCCTGGAAAAAATAATCACACCTTAGTCATGTCCAAAAAATCAGGGTGTTGCTTTTGAAAACTTAATTTTCTTGTTCTTAAAATGCCAGTGCCAACATACATAGTTGGTATGTGCTGATACAAAGCATATTTGAAATCTGAAAGCATTTAAGAATTAAATAATACAAGATCCAGTATCTGGAATAAATTACTGAAAATGCCAGTGTAAAGGGAACACATTTACTACACCTTTTAAGGCCCCAAAGAGAGCTCTAAAGAGAAAAGATTCTTTTCAGATGAAATATATAGATGGCCCGGTGATGATAAAGGGAAAGTATATTAGGAGACCTTTCTAGACCTTCCCAGGTGGTCAAGAGTAAAGGTAGGATGGTTTTTGACTCATGTGTCACTACACCTGAGTAAGATCATGGGCAGTGTCCATTGAGACCTTATCAGTACTTCCAGAAGATTCCAACTCTGGGATGGCCTGATTAGGAAGTGGCTGTCTATAGGGTATAAAGGTCTGGCAACAGGGAGGCTGTTTCTGACAAGCAGGTTTCAGGAGCAAATTTCTAAACCTAGGTCTGCCAGAATCAGCTGTTGCTATGCAAAGTGTAGACTGTGGACCAGCATCATCGTCAATACCTGAAGCTTGTTAGAAATGCAGACTCTGAGGCTTCACCCCAGACCTGCAGAATGGGAGTCTCCGTTTAACAAAACCCCCAGGTGATTGCAGAAGGAATAGCCAGTGCTTCTGTCTGAAGCAAAAAGAATGTGGGTCTCTCTGAGAACCAGCTCAGCCTGGAGCATGCAGGTGGTGGGGAAAGAGACAGCAGGTGAGGCTGGGGAGGTTCTGGGGCAGATCACAAGGGGACGTAAGTAGCGTAGATGACGCAGTGCCTTAGAGGGCAGGGGAGGAGTTCAGACTATTCCAGCTGTCCTGGGGAGCCAGAGAGTGTTCAGGGAGGGGAGTGAGGCAATCTGCCTGCTGATCTGAGTGCCGAGAGGAGCGCAGGTGGTGGGGAAACCACAGAGTCTATCTGAGTGGCCCTGTTGAGAAGGCGTGGCTTTCCCACAGCAGCGGCAGTGGGGATAGAGAGCGGAGCTCAGATTCGAGACCTGATTCGGAGGCAGGACCAACGTACACATGTGGGTCTGTGTGTCAAAGTGTGTATGTTTCTGAGGGGCGATGATGGCACAAGGGAGGAACTGGGTTACTCAAGGGCTTCCAATTGGAGTACATGGCGTCCATGACGCTGCTATGCACTGGGCTAGGAAAACCTGGAGAAGAACAGGTTGGGGTGGCAGGAATCAGGTATTTCTCTAGGACTTGTGCTTCCAAGAGGAGATGTCAGAGAGGCATCCATGTCTTTCCAGCATTTAGTTCTGGATGTGGAACAGAGCCAGCACTTAATCAGTATTTGTTGAATGAATCTCAGGGAAGAAGGCCTCCTGGTATGAAAAGACATACAGCTCACCAGATGTCTACTGTTTCCTAAAAGTTACTCTAGCAGAGATCAAAGCTTTGTTTTATATAGTTGGGAATGACATAAAAATGTAAATAACAACAACAACAAACAAACAACCACAAATTATAAAGAGTTAACACATTCAGTTAATTTATACTGAGGTGTACATGTCAGACACCAAGGCCATGATGAAAGCAATTTTGGTAGGTGGACTTCTAGCACTGGAAGAGAAAATGGTACCAAGGTGTAAGCGCCTTCCTTGCAAGCATGTTTTATTTAATAGAGTATCTACAGTGGCTAGCACAGGTGCTCAATGAATGCTATTTTGAACAAGATGTCCAAAATGAATACTGGCCAAGGCCAAATCATTAAAGTAATTTTTTTGACAACAAATTCTTTACAGAATTTGAACATTGTCCTAAGTTCATTCACCTCCTTACAGACACATCATACACACTCCACACTTTGTTGTCCTCTTAGCTTTATCTACTCAATGATTTCATACCCATTAGGGTCACAGAATTACTCATACAGAGATGTGCAGAAAAAGTTAGTTTCCATGTTTTCTAAATTTGTTCTGATATCTGTGATGAGTTGTACCCGATTGGTGGAATGAAAATAATCACCACCACCCTAGTCTTAATGCAGTCTGGTCCAAAACTTGGTCTAGTTGAGTAACTTGTCTCTTACAAATATTGCAATTCCTGGCTGGGTACGGTGGCTCACACCTGTAATCCTAGTACTCTGAGAGGCCGAGGCTGGAGGATCACTTGAGCTCAGGAGTTTGATACCAGCCTGAGCAAGAGTGAAAGCCCGTCTCTACTAAAAAAGAAAAATTAGCTGGGCGTTGTGGTGTGCGCCTGTAGTCCCAGCTACTTGGGAGGCTGAGGCAAAAGGATCACTTGAACCAGGAGTTTGAGGTTACAGTGAGCTATGATGATGCCACTGCACTTTACCTAGGGTGACAGACTGAGACTCTGTCTCAAAAAAAAAAAACCAAAAAGCAAGAAATATTGCAATTCCCCGAGAATAAGGAGTCTGCCCGTGGCTCTCCTTAGGCAAGTGCTGTTTCTCTGGGCGTTCTGTAGCTGATGGATTGCTGGTGTGTTCCAGAGCCAGGTCATGGCCCAGAGGCTTCTCTCTGTGGACTGGCCTCATCTTGGTTCTTACTGTCTCTATAGATCTTTCTGAGCCTCTGTAAGTCCTCCAAAGGGTTCCTGAACAAGGCCATCTACAGCCTGTGAGGTCACCTACTCTCCAACAAGGCCCTATGGCTCTCTACTCAGAGTCCAAGACACATGGGAACTGAAGGCTGCTTAAGAGTCCTTCCCTCGACCTGACTTGAGAGTCTGCCTGCTGAACTCTGCTGGTCACCCCCTTTCCCCAGACCTACCTTACCACCCTGGAGCGAGGACTTCTGTTCCCTGTCCCTGTGCCCTTCCATCTCCAGACCTCCAAGGGGAAGGAGAGAGTTTTTCTTTGCTGTCTTCTCCTTTTTCTCAAAGTGGCACCTGTCCTCTCTACTTCAATGAAGCTGAAATGGAGAAGGGATATGGGGCATAGGGAAACATACATTGGAACTTCTTTCAAAAATATTACACTGCTTATACACATATTTGGAATCTGTGAACACAGATTAGAGGCCCAAGGTAGTATAAAATAAGGTCATGGAAAGTCCTGAGACATTCTTGAGGAAAAAAATGCATTCATCCAGAAGTAAGAAAATTGGCCCTTGGAGGAAGAACATCATATCTCCTTGTTCTTGGGTTGTCATATTAAGTCTTCAGTGCAAATAAAATCTCACTTCTCCAGCAGCATATGGCAGAGTGTCTAAGGAAATGAAATTGATTCAATTGGGCAAGTACTTACAGAGCCTACTATGTGTTCTTCATTCTGCCTGGTGTTTAGTGCTATGGAGGAGGGAAAAGAGAAAAGGTGCATTTGTCACCCACAGATAAGCCACAGACTTCCTGGGGAGACATGACACACACCTGTGAAGCAGTTGACTAAGGAGCCCAGATGGGGTAGGATTACTGGGGCAAGTGGTGCGGCATAGATGGTAAGTGCTAGAAGAAATGAGGAGCGGGAGACCCGTCTAAGCCTGGAGATCTACAGCAACGATTGCCCATGTACGAGGCATCGAGGATGGCTGCATTGCAGACAAGCAGAGAGGTGTGGGAGGGGAGCAGCAACAACCGAGAGGCAGGACTGGGGAGAACTGCACTGTCCACTGTGATAGCCACGAGTCAGGTGTGGTTACTGAGCACGTCAGATGGGGCTGGTCCAAACTGAGACGTGCTGTGAGCGTAAAATATACACCACATTTTGAAGCCTTAGCATGAAAAAAGAAAAATTTAAAATATCTTATCAGTATCTCTTAAATATTGGTCATATGTTGAAATGACAATATTTGGATATATTAGATTAAAATATATCATTTAAATTAAATTTTTCCATTTCTTTTTAGTATTTTTTAAAATGTGGCTACTAGAAAATTAAAAATTACATTTGCAGCTTGCATTAAATTTATATTGGACATCGCTGGGAGAAAGAAAGATGTCAGCGAAGAGATTACCTAACCGAAGATATGGTCACCCAAGAGGTCCCTGCTTCTCATGAAAAACAATTCCTTTTTATGTAAACAAAAAGCCAAAACAACAACAACAACAACAACAAAACTTTCTAAAACATCTATAGGAAATTGCTCATTCAGTACCAAAGCAACCAGAGATTCAGTAATATTTCTGGATGAACCTATATTGTGTTAACCTTCTAATAGTTTCATACATGTAGTATAAAAAATGACAGATATAGGTAAGACATGCTGGGCGTGTAAGACTCCACAGCCCCTTGCATTAACTCTGAGATCCCCTCAGGGTCTGCAACTATTACTCTGGGGCTGGAGCTGGGTGGGAATTGCGGGGCAGTCAGAAAGAGAAGCCTGGCTGTGCTGAGTAGGGCCTTGGAGTAGGCATAGGAGGAGGGATTTATTTCCCAGGCAGTAAGGAATCCCAAACGCCCCACGTTCTTCCACCCTTTCCTTTGCTTGTCTACCCAATATAGCTTTTTGAAGTGTTCTTGTCTTTTCTTGGTGCTGAATTTAATTCTTCCTGCAGCTTGTGTATCACTGTAGGTGTCCTTGACCTCTGAAGGAAGAAATTGGGTGGAATTCTAAGAAACAGATTCAAACTTTCTGGGTGTCCTCAAACCTCTTTTAGAATCACCATCTAGTATGTGGTCAAGTCTGGCAATTGGGACTCTTTTGCAGGCTTGGGTGACAGCCACAGAACTGTTGTTATCTTGTAGCCAGAGACCCTGCTGGCCTCTTGTCTTCTAAGTCTCTAAGTATCTTAAAATCCCTTTCCCAACTTCTGTTAAATGCCAGGAATCTGTTTTCAATGCCCAGCTCCTTCCCTGGAAGAATCAAGGCATCCAGTTTACCTGTCAGATAAAAAATAACCATGACCAGGTCGTCAAAACCTGCTGCTCTTTGGGCTGCTATGTGGGAAGCAGGTCTGCGTGGGGCGGAACGCACGGCGGCAAAAAACGTGCCCCTTGAGGATGTCATCAGAGGTGGGTGATAATTACAGTCAATAAGGCTCATCCCAGAGGGGTTAAAAGGAGATGTTATAAACTTCCGGTAACCTTGCTTCTGCTGGGGACATAGAGATTTTTATTTATTGGATTCCTCAAGCCTTTCTCAGGAGATTTTGTCCCGTAAGTCATGCTGACAGATTTATCCTGGGCTCCTGTCATCGATGGCTGTTTTCTCACTAAGCAGGTGGAAGGAAAAAGCCGGTGAAGGTAACTGCCAGCTGGGAGGTCATTTGTGCATTGGTGCCATGAAGTGGACATAAATTATATGATTTCTACAAGGCCTTAGCTATTGCTTCTGCGTGTCCCAGATTTTTCCTTTGTGACAGTATTTGCCATTGGCATTAGCACTATTGTCTGCAGTGAGATGTGGGCCTTGCCCATACTGCACACATAGACTATCAGGATTCCTCCCACAAATGGGGGGTGAGAAGGAGGATTTGGTTACACCTACTGAAGAAAGCTGGGCAAAATCCTATGACACTGAGTTTCCAAACTGCATTTCCAAGAACACTTTCAATTTTTTTGAGACAGGATCTCACTCTGTTGCCCAGGCTAGAGTGCAATGGCCTGGTCATAGCTCACTGTAACCTCAAATTCCTGGGCATAAGCTATCCTCCTGCCTCAGCCTCCAGAGTAGCTAGGACTATGGACACGCCACCACTCCAGGCTAATTTTTAAATTTTTTTGTAGAGACGGGGGTCTCACTATGTTGCCCAGGCTGGTCTTGAACTCCTGGACCCAAGCTATCGTCCCACCTCAGCCTCCCGAAGGGCTGGGATTATAGGCATGAATCACCGTAGGCACACTTTTAAATTGATAGACACACCGTCACCACTGCCATGGCCAAGGGAAAGATTCCTGTTGGACCTTTGTTCAACCCTGGTGGCAGAGGTTTTGTGGGGAGGGAGTGAAGGATAAAGAAAATAAGGGAAGAAATGGTGGAAAAATCATAGCATTTTAGCCCTAGAGAGATCTTTAAGGATTAGAGTCCAGTGTGTTTCAGTCTTTCCTTTGCCATGAAATACTTTGTTCAAACAAAATTGCTACTGGGAACATTTGTAAACCAGATATGGAGCTAAATGTTTTCTATGCACACCTTACCTCATTCAGTTTTCACAAAACCCCTAGGATGTAGGTAGGGTTATTGCCTTCATTTTCCAGCCAAGTGAACCAAGGTACAGAGGTTAAAAACTTGCCTGAGGTCACTTCCTAAGAAGAGGTAGAGCTGGGATGGGAGCCCTGGCCCATCCCAGATGTGATGGGAATGTCCTCCAGAATAGGCTTTCACTTTCTGTGCTCTACTGGGAGGAACAACCAATGCACAGAAAATCAGGAAGCTTCTCTGGTTGACGCTGGAGTGGGGTGTGGCCCACACCTGATCCATGCATCCCCTATCCCCAGGGCCCTCGCTAAGGAGGGGCCAAGCGACTTCTGACCTAGGAGTGTCCCCTCACATTCTTGGCTAATAAAGCTGAGAGCTGTGTTTGGAAGGTGCTGGGTCTCGCTCAGGATCACCTGTCCTATTAGTAGCAG
The DNA here is from genome assembly GCA_963575035.1 of Avahi laniger. NCBI lineage: Eukaryota > Metazoa > Chordata > Mammalia > Primates > Indriidae > Avahi > Avahi laniger. The sequence continues at coordinate 27,209 of CAUYSK010007951.1, forward strand.
AGCCCAGCCATCTGGATTCTCAGGCCATTGCCAGCAAACCAAACCCCGAACAGCAACACTAAGAAGCCTGACTGCACCCGAAATCCTGCTGTACCAATTTTTCAGAGCTAGTAGGTGATCAAGTAGGCCACGCCCAAAGAATAACTAGAATGTTTTGCAGAAACAGAAAATTATGGTATTAATAGACCTAGGAAATAATACCAACCCTTCCAAGACCTTGCCAACAGCTGATACAGCAGATGTTTTCACCAAAGCCTGCGTCTCCCAAAATGATGCCCACTAAATGCTTGAGGCTCTATTCTTAGAATTTCTCATGCAGTCCCAATTGTTACCAGGGCTTTGCCCTTCAGGGTCTAATCTACCATGTTCTTCCTGCCCTGCTGACACTTTAAAGTCTGGTTTGCTAGTTTTGGTAAGCAAAGAACCCTTATAGAAGAGCTACTCCATACTTTTTTAATAGGACGTTCACTTCTCTATTTCCTTCTCCTCTTACTCACATTTCTCATTCTCAACGCAAACGATTTGATTGTGTTTTACTCAAACAATCTGCTCTGAAGTTCAAAGATATTTACTTAATCAGTTGCCCATTATGCATGCCAAAGAGTTAATGCCTGAACAATCAACTCTTCCCTGGTCTGGGGAGGAAGGTGAAAATGCCCATCAGAATATAGAGGGTGGAGGCAAGAATGGAAAAGTACTTGGTTAGAAGGTTGATTCTCTTTGGTATACCTGTGCTCTGTTCTTGAATAATGATGCTGTTTTACCTAAGGCCAGATTTGAGGATATAGGAATGAAGGCTAAATGGTTGTATATCTTTGACATGGCAAAAAATTTTTTTTAACTTTCAAAAGTTCTTTCTTGTAACTAGGGTGAGCTTCATGGGGGTGCAACCTCTGCAGTTGTGCAGGGCACCGAGCTCAGAAGGGCCCCTCACTTGGTTTAAGGCTCTGCTGTCACCATCTTTAAAGTCTCAATCATTTTCGAACCTGGGGCCCCTCATTTTCATTTTGCATTGAGTCCTGCAAATCATGAAGCTCATGAAGCCTGCGACCCACTTTGGGATATGTATGCTTACGGGGAGAGTGGCTTGTGAAAGTTACATTTGTAAGGCAGTTATGACCCACTCTGGTTGCCAGCTTTGTTATAAAAAACTGTCCTGGCATAAAAATGTATGTTTAATTCAGAGTTTTTAAAAAAATATGTAATATATAAAAAGTATGTGGTTACCCTGCATTTGGTATCTCACTTTTATGAGTTAAAAGACTAATCATTTCTCAGTGCCTTATGCTATTTTTGGCTTGTAGATCCTGAGACTCCAGTGTTTGACCTTTTCTAACCAGAGCTTGCCTTGCTGGCAGTGGGGTTACCACGGGTCAGGGCCTAGCCGCTTCATCTGTCATTTTCCCCTTGGGTACAGAATGAGACTTTATAATGAAGTGAGTCAGGAGTTTCAGTTTGTTTATCATCCTTCTAGTTGATAATACTTGAAATGAATCATCAATTTATTCCAAGAAATTTCAGGTCATTACATTCAAAAGACCCAGTGTTATTTTTCAAGGTAAATGTTGAAAAATACCAACATCATAAAAACTTAGTTTATTTGTATAATCTTTAATAAAATCATAATAAAATATATATTGAGTTTTGGAAAAAAGATATTAGAAAGTAAATGTCCCGTAATATAGTTATTAGCAAGATTATCAACATCAGGTTTAAGACCGAATAATGAAGAAAAATAATAATAAAATAAGACAAAAACGTAAGTAGCTAAGTTACAAAAAAAAAAAAAGGGATAATGTAATTCCTAATCTGATTTGTCAAGCAATCCCAAATATCAGAGCTGTATTATGTAATTTAAAGTGAGGCAGGGGCCAATTAGGCCCTGCCATCTTGTCCCGTGGCTGTTGTTATTCGTAAGTATGTACCAAGGGCTATCTATGGTGGGGTCATTTTGAACTGTCATCTGCTCTCTCAGCCTTCATAGAGAAGTTCAGAATACTGATCCTCATTTTGAGAAATTGTTCAATGTGTTTAGGAGTCCTATGGATTCTTCAGTGCACACATCAAAAACTCAGGTGACTACAGGTTAGAAGTAGGCTACCAAAATGAGTGGCGTACGCTGGGTGGGGCCAGGGTTGAAGTGGAGAGCCACGTCTAGTCTCAAGTGGGCAGCATGCCCAGCAACTGACAGTCGTCGACCAGAGAAAATATTGTTGTCAGAAGTTCTGATTTTTCAAAAGGAGTAGGTCATCTTCACCAGGAGATGTGAAAAGGTGGCTAGTGAATCAAAATTTGAAAATTCAGCTGCCCAAAAAGCAAACAAATACCTACGATTGGATGTCACCATGGATTGCACAAACTCCACATAAGTGCATTTCTGTGGGCTGGGGAGGGGGTAGAGGTAGAGGGGAGGAAAGAAATTTTAGCGATGTTATTTTTGGGACTCAAATTATTTTCATAAACTAGAGTAAACCAATTCCTTTTATATTTGATTATAGGACAACCCTTTGTCTTGTTCTGATTTAGTTAACACTGGTCTCATCTGGTTCTTTCCTCGGGAACTCCATTTCCTTGAGGACATAGAAGTGACAACCTTGTACTTCAGATTGAATATTAGAAAATACAGTAGTAGGTGCATATATTTCCAGCTGAGCAGTGTGCAATGAACAAGACTACCTAGAGAAGAGAGAAAAACATAACTTTTTTGCTATTAATTGACATAATTGACATAAAAAACATGCATATCATTCTGACATGTTTCATGGAACGGGCATATCCCAGGGAGAAAATGACCTAAGTGACCACACCTGCTCTCACTTCCAACCCTGAAATCTTGTGAAGTCAAATGATTGACGTTTTTAGGATTTATGGATTATTTTCCTTATTGGTGAGCTGGTTAGACTAAGAATTTTTGATCAAGTCAGTAAATAAAACATCTTTTAAAGCCATTCTCACTTATCTGTCTATGGAATTACAGTCATTCATGTGTCAAATTTATAGTTCAAGCTATTAAATTTTATGGTGTCAAATAAGTAGAATATTAAAGTAACTTCTGTCTTTCACTAGTAAATTTTATAGATTACCCTTCTTTCTTTATCCTGAAAAGGGAACCTAAATTGATTTAGTTTGATAGACATGGTGTGTGTGTGTGTGTGTGTGTGTGTGTGTGTGTGTGTGTGTCTGTGAAAGAGCTGCTTTTGATGTTTACAGGCTCAATGCTGTGGCCAAAGTTCACTAAAAGACACTTGCCTTCAGGGGCACTAAGTTTTTTAGATTATTCCTAAATTTCTCTCTTCTTCCTTGCTCGCTGTTACGGTTTCACATCATCTCTCCTCCTCTGTCTCATCAGCTTGGTTTCTTGTCTCCAAGGACTGTCTTCAAAGCCGAGTGCAAATCTGTTAATGATTTGCTCCTTTCTATCCAGTTTTTTCCCTTCAGCCTTCCATTCTGCACCACGGTAGACTTCTTCCCACCGCTCTTCTCTGCTTTTCTCCCCCGGCTGCTTCCCTCTTAACTCTGTACCTCAAATCCCGAAGTTCTCAGACCCACCTCGGTAGATGATTTCTCTCACTCTTGGATTTTTTTCCTGTTTCCGATTCATTCTTCTTCCTCACTCAGACCAATGTTCTTGTTCTTTTCTGGGCCCCATTGTCTCTCGTGAGAAATTTCCTCCTGCTCTTCTCCTCTCTCCTTTCTCCTCTTCTTTCTTCTAGTCTTCTTCCTTCCTCAGTTGTGTCAAAAAGCATTTAAGGCAGCTTGCAAAGGTGTTTACACCAGGGTGAAGTTAAAGAAATAAATTAAAAAGTAAGACACAAGGAGACTCCGGATAGAAAATGTGCTGTGAGTGAGGAGTGAAGTGAGTCTACCCACTCAAGCCACTAGTCCGATTCCCTAGAGACTCCCTTCTTTTCCCTCCTGCTTGCATTGGTGGATTTTGTTCCCTGGAAGCACGTCAGAGAAGGCATCCTGGAGCTTGAGGGTCAAAAGGAACAGTGATCACTTAGCTGCCAGTTTGTTGGTGCCGTAGCTAAAGGCCAGGACGAGAACAACTGGCCTTTGAGAGTGTACAAATACCAGCCATTTTATTATGGACACACACAGCCCTTACTGACAGCTGCTTGTCAAAGGGAAATGCCAGTCATGAAGAATGAGCTGAGTGTCATCCCTCATCTGTATTTAGGTTGCATCACATGGTAACCCAAGAAGGGATCATGCATCACCCCCAATGGATATCATGTCACCTTTGCAGGACTGTGCCTGCCTCTCCCTTTCCAGCTTTGCAAAATTCTGCGAGAAGATTCCTGAGATCCCACCCATCATATCCCTTTAGGCTCTGGGCTGGATGCCATTTCTGCCCCTGGAGTCCTACTATTGATCTTGATTTCTTTAAACATTTCTCCTTCCTCCTTCTGAAAATTTATGCCTGTTTCTGGCATCTACACCCCTCCACCCTTGTCCTCTGTGAACACTCAGGCGGAGAATTCATTTAATTTTTTTTTTTGCCTCTTCTGGCAATAAATTTCCCTTGCCATTTCTCTGACCTCTTGTTCCTTATCTACTTAAAAAGTCTTATTTATTTCAATCTCTTATGTAATTTATCTTGTGTTCATTCTCCACCTTTGCTTGTCTTACTGTTCTTTTTTTTTTTACACTGTCTTGATTTTTCTCTGTAATAGTGGAGACCCTCCTCTACCTGATATTCCTGGCCATGTGCCCCCTCTTGCGCCTGACTGATCTTTCTGCCACCAACTTCCTCTCACCTCATCTCCTCCCTCTCCTGTGTCTTTGGTATTTATTACCATACATTTCCTATTTGCTGGTAATCACTTATCTTACTTTTCCATTTTTTCTTCTCCCTTCCATCCTATTGCTTTATTCCACTGTCACTCCTGCCATAATTTTTTAGCTACCTAAGACTATTCTGACTTGAGATGATTTGCTGCCGCCTCTACCCCAGGCCCGATTATGAAACAGAAATCAGGCCCACCCGTCTTTTTCTCCTTTCTCCTTGTAGAAAACAGCCAAGTTAATTCAAGTTCCTATTCATTGTATAAGAAATCACTCTGCAACCATATGGGATAACTTATGGCCGCAAATAAAAATTTCCCAATGTCTGGCTGCTCACAAGATTTCACTTCCCCAGCACAGCTTGGGTAAGCCCCAAGACGTTAACATCACTAGGGAGTGCCTATTTTCATGAAAATCCGCTTTCTACTTCTAGACTGTTTCTTCTACTCACAGAGATTTAACTTTTCAGTAACATTATAGAGCAGTACAAGTTTTCTCTTCCACCTCTCCTCCCACCCCTGCCTGTCCTTCTTTTACAAGAAAAGCAATTTTGAGTTCTTAACTTAGTTCGTTTTCCTTAGTTCATGGGATAGAGAAATTTTTTTATATAAATATAAGCTTTAATCTCTTTCTTATTCTAGCTTCTAAATAAAAGCTCACATTAAAAGGCCCAGTTTATTTAAGTTGATTCTGTGTCTGGGGTTTTGTGTGAGTGTGTGTAGGGCTACTTTCTACGCTGTTTATAAAGGCAATGCCTGGCATTGCCCCAAACACAGCCACTCATGTGCAAAGACAGGACGTAAGCAGTCATGGGTGCCATCTGAGGTAATATAGATAACCTGATCTTGTTCCAGAGATGTTATAGAACTACTTTGGGATAAGAAATAGGCACTAAATATACTTCGGTGGGGTATGAATTACCCAGATAACCTATGGGATTCATTCATCCATTCATTATTCCAAAGCCTTTCTGAGGATAGGGACAAGGATTGGTCTAAAATTACTTTGACCCAGTCCATGTCCCCATAGTTTGGTAGAACTAATTCTTTCATGGACATGGTCCACACCCATTTATTAAGTCTTGAGTTTTTTACTGGTGGACTTTTTAAGAGATTTCCTGAATTGTGATTTCCTAGTTAAAGCATCCATTGCTTATGGAAGGGAGTCAGTGGGCATGAGTTGTACTCTCAGTTCCACTCCTAGGTCACCCTAGGGTAAATGACTGAACCCTTGGTGTCTGTTTTAGTGACACCTGATAGCAACATGACATAGCCTTAGAAAGCAATAAAAAGGAAAAGCAGGGAGCATGTCAATACTAACAGTTAACTAGACTTGCATTTATGCCGAGCATTTTAAAACCTTCCCTAGTAGATTTCCAGTCACCAGTCATTTGAAAACTGTAGTCTGAAGTTTTCTGGGATTTGTGGCATATGATCCCTAAGATGATAGCTCTGTCCTAATGTCTTAGAAAGTCTTCTAGAATCAAGGGACTTTAAAATTTTTTTGATGGCCATCACTTTCATTTTTTTCTGTCTCAGTTACAAACCTTCAAGATAATCACCAGTGTAATGCTAAATCAGATATTGTCCTTTAAAGGCTACCTTGAATATACACAATGCTTTGGCATTACTCTCAATACCCGGGTCATCTTTTAAAATGTGCCTATCTGCAGCACATCACCAGGGATCTGGGGAACTTTTCCCTTTCCTTCCCCAAGAAAAATCACTAAACAACTTTTTCATGTTTGCAGTTCCTGATGATGATGATAGGATGATGATGATGATGTGATGATTATTTTTGCAAATTTTATTCTGCAATTAAATATAGACTTGGTAAGAAAATATCCCTAGGAGAAGTAATATAGATTTAAATTTAGACCAAGGTTTAGGTGACCAACACTGGATTCTTTCCTGGGCAGATTTTGGATGTGGTTGTGTGGTGGAGAAGCTCCCTGGTTTCCTGGAAGGTGGGAGAGAGACCTAGAGACAGGACAAGGGATAAACCCAGAAATGGGAGCTTTGGGAGCCGAGCGAGCTGAAAACAGATTCTTTTGCCCTCGCAATTTTGCCTCTGCCCTTGCCAAGATGTTATTCTGCCCACCACGCCCTTCCTGGTGTGGAATACCCTTTTCTGTTGTCCAAAACCAAAGGAAGGGAGCCAGCTCTGCAGCCAGGATTAGGAAGGAAGAATGTGAGGAGTCACCTTTCCCTCCGGGGATCATGGCACATGACACCATGGCCACTGAACTATTAGATCCCAGAGGTTAAAAGAAGTTAAAAGAAATAGTGACAGGAGATTAACATAGTCTTGGATGGGGTAGTGAAAAATAAAACAATTCATTGCAAAGTTTGGAGCCAGAGGGAATAAAGTATCCCATGGGGAAGGAGTTGCAACTGTGGCTTCCCATATTGATGTTCTGGTTTTATAATTTGCTAATATCAGGTGGGACAGGGAAAGAAACCCAAACCAGATGAAAACTGAGATAAACACACACAGTGGGAAATGCTCTGGCCCGGCCATGGGGAAGCCAGGTTACTGTCCTGTTTCCACCAGCAGCAGTTATATAGGTTTCTGGGGGCAAGTCACTTACCCTCCCCAAGCTTTCACTTTCTCATGGGAAAAGAATTACAGCAGAGCCCGGACTGCTTATCGTCGAAAATTGATTTGAGATAAAATATGTAAAAGCATTTTGTAACCTGGAAAGTACTAGTCAACTATCAGGGCTTATTATTCTTTCTTAATCCTGCCATTCCACTGCCCTCTCCTCTACAAGAACGGAAAAATGTTGGCGCAGGATAACGTTCACGGTTTGGTAGGAGGAGTAAGTTGTTGCCTTTGCACCATTTACTGCTAACATCTGTCACCCCCAGCTCTGACAGCTGCTTCCAAGTTTCCATGATGAACATAACAAAACAAGACTGGGTCGGCCCTCACTTCTTACTCCACCCTGCACCAAACGTTATTAGAAAATTAATATCTCTTCTCTTCCCATATGCTTAGGAAAAGGCCATGAAAGAAAGCTCTCGACCATCTTTTTATCCTATTTTTCATCTGGTTTGGGTTTCTTTCCCTCCCCTAACCTGATACTAGCAAATTATAAAACAGAATCAGAACACTGATATAAGAAGCCACGTTTGCAATCCCCTCCCCACGTAATACTCTATTCCCGCTCACGCTAAACTTGGTAATGAACTGTTCATTTCTCAATACCCCATCCAAGAACATTTCTCATTCAGTAATATTAATAATCATATGTTTTTAAATCTTGACTTAAAATTACAGTAAGCACCAAAACGCTCTAGTTGCTATTTTGTTGAAATAATATCAGGTTTCCTGTGATGCTTTACATAGCTGTCATCTCTGTGATATAATATGCCCATGATTTATTGACCTACTAAAAGTGCTGTCATTGACTTGTCATAATAAACTTTTCTTAAAATATTAAAGTCGAGAACATTGAGCAACAGCTCAAACTAGTACAGAGGCTCTATCTGGTTGTGGATTTGGATTAGGTGCCCCAAAGTTTGCCTTTTATACCTTGAAAGTGAAAGCTCTGACTTGGCTCTCTGCCCCTTCTCACTCCCCCTCTGCCCGGGCTCCTTGTCACCAAACAGGCTGGCAGAGAGCAGGGGACAGCATGTGAGAAACACTGAACATGAAGGACTGACCTCAAGCTTCAGTCTGAGGGTCAGGGCTGTGTCTGAAAAGACTTTCCACTCTCAGTAGAGAGGAAAACACAGTGATCCTCACTAACTTGCCTTTGTGAATAGACATTATACTCACTGGGTGAGAATAGGTTAATTTTTTCTAGAAAGTGAAAAATATCTAACCCTGAAATATGAGTTTATTTTTCTTGGATATAGGAGCAGGGGAGAATTTTGAATCAGGGAATATCTGGGCACAACTGAGACGCACGGAAGGCCTGCAGTCTCCTTTTCAGGGACCTGCACCTCTGGCCCTGCCATGCGTGCTGGCTGGCCCTCTTCACTCTGGTACTGACAGAGGCTGATCCCAGTGACCTGACCACTGTTTTCCTTTGAAGCACTCCTGCCCTGGCTCTCCTTGCTCTGGGTTCAGCTGGCTGTTCTGATAAGCTTGTGAGATTCTCCCCACATGTACACATGTATTTAAACTGGAGACTTAGGTAGGCCTTGCTAGCTAAGTTATTTGTCATGAAGTTAGACAAATAGATAAAGGTACAAGTTCTAGATTCATAAAATCCAAGAGTGCAATAAAGCTGGAGGATAGGAGAACAAGGGAGATACTGGGAGAGGAGAAGGAAACCTAAAGAGAAGTGAGAAAGTACAAATGGGAAAGTCAACTGATAAACCATCATCTTACCTAAGGAAAAGCAATGAAACATTTATGGGTATAAATATTTTTTCAAATACATATGCACAAACATACATGACCAAAACCAAAACAAATAAACTATCTCCAACTTGCCTTTGAGACTCTAACTTGAATGTAGTCTTTTGACCAGATCAAATATATGAACTAATTTTTAAGAATTTTGCTTCCTTTTTGCACAGAAAATGCAACTGCATAGAAGAATTGGGTGAAAGAGATTATCACAAATCTGGAAAAAAATTAAATCTTTCATAGCAATGATTTTTTAACTAAGAGAAAACAAATTTTGAAAAGAAACAAAATACCTGTCTATGGCAATATGTAATACATGCCTTTTCAGTTCCATTCCACTTTAAAGTTGTTTTGTTAGGTTAGAGACATAAATACAGAAATATATTTAAATATAGGAAGAATTTTGAATGTTCACCAAGTGATCATGCTTGGTTCTCCTGGAAAGGTGAAGGCTTGGACAAGGCTTCAATAAGAAACGAGCATGCCTGGGAGGAAGTAGCTCAACCCAGACTTGCTTACAGGCAGGCAAAAAGTCAAGGTTTGAAGTAGGAGACACAAAATTTATGTAAAGAAAGTGCTTATGCTTTAATTCTAGAAAACCACAAAATGCACTTGAGAGAGTCTTCTGATTTTTCTTTATGATTTTCCATTTCTAGAATGAATATGAAAGGGCATGGAAGTTAACTTTCCTTATTCAGCCAGTTCTTCCATGACTAATACTTGGTGTTGTCAGTGCCAATGGATCAAAACGGTTGAGGGTAGGTTCAGTTATTTTTGTCCAAATTAGAATGCTAAGAAATCAGTCATTAAACCTGTATCACAGAATTGCTCAGAGAATGAGATAAGAAAACATCTTGGTCAGCAGAGCCGGGTGGTGATGTTGGGCAGAAAGGGCCTCTAAATGGCTCTATAAATATTAAATATAACATTTTCCGTTACTATTACTGGAAGTATGCTAGATATGGTTACCTAGAGCTAAGCTAGACTTTAACCCCCTTGAGAATAGCCATGAGTCATTCAGGCAGTTACTATGACAACTGAATCCAGGCGATGTACCAGACACTGGGAAGAGACTTTCATTTTTCCTTTCTATGCAACAAATATCTATTGGGTTTATATTAACCTCTTGGTCCTCTGTTAAGCACAACCAATACAGCAGTAAACAAGTCTTAAGTGTCTTCATGATGTTTACATTCTAGCAGAAAGGACTGGTAAAATATGGAAAACATTTTCATTTAAAGCTCAAACTGCTTGTAAGCTAGATTGGATGAAAAGGAACACATTTGAAACAGCAAATACAAAATGGTATATAATAAAAATATGTGTGTTCGTACACTCAGAACTTCTGAAGAATGGAAATTCACATGCTATGAAAAACTTCGAAAGGAGATAGAGTGTTTTGGGCCTTGAAAGATGAAGGGGATTGATTGGGAAGGAAAGAGCTGAGGAGTTCTTGACAAGAGGAATCACAGTGGGCAGGAGCAGGGATGAAGGGGTCTGTGTCCCATTTATACTCAGCAGGTCTAGTTCAGTGCCAAGGACTCTACGGGCATCCCACAGGGGTGGCAGCCTCCCCTGCTGCTCCAGGAGCTACTGCGCACTTCTTATTGTTGGCAGAACGAGGGAAAGGCTGGCTCGTAGCACATATTAGCGTTGGCAATATTAGTGCAGAGTGACATACTGTGGGGACGCCTTTACCCATATTGAAATCAATACCTTGTTGACAGAACTTTCTTAGAGCTGGAATGCAGGAGGTCCCGTGGGTCTCATGCTGCTCTCTCCTGGAAAAGCTGGTGAGAAACCGGTGCCGGACTTATGACTCACAGGAAAGCTGGCATAGGACACGAGAAATTTGGTCTGGCTCATTCAGGAAGCCAATTGATTGAGCTTCAGATAAATCAAATATCAAATGCAAATCTTTATGCTCTTCTGAAGTTATCCATCTCAGGACTGAATTTAAAGGTTTAAAGAAAGCTTTTTTTTTCCTTAGTGAAGTGTTAGGCAAGAAGGAGGCTATATAGGGGAAAAGCTGTCAATTCTACATTTTTTTTCCAAGGACTTTCACATAGTAAAAGGATTTGTAGGTTCAAACAGAAACAGAGAGAAACACGATCAGTTTAGAGAAAGTCAAACCCTTTGTTTGCTGTTATTGAAACCAAACAACTGCTGGATTGAATGATACAAACATTGTATTTTTATTTTTCAACCAGTTCATAGAAACTTGTGGAGACACAGCTGAAGTTTACAAAGTCTTAGATTAATTTCATAGCCTGCATAACCTGTAGGAAAAAAATGAACTGCATCAGAGAAAGTCCTAACACTCTAAAAGGAAATGCATGGAATCTACACAAACAACTATGGGAAAATAAGCTTTTCATTAAAAAATCAAGAAAAAAATGTAAAGGATAAAGCTAAAAATTCAACAAACTGCACAGTGGCTTTATGAAGGACAAGTATGTGTCTTCCAAGGAGATCTGGGAAGTCTTTGCAACACAGCATGAGCTGTTGTGTTTGCTGTATACTTTGTTGTAAAATCCAATATATAGAGAGAAGCAGCAGGAGAAAGTGTTTATTAAAAACAGGTCGATGAAATGATTGAATAAATAAATAAATGGGGGAGAAGGGGAAAATATTTCTTACAGAAAAAAATCCACATAATATAATTAGATACTCTCTTTCCAGGAGATAAAACTTAATCTCTCCCTCACTCTAAAATGGGAGTTGTGCACGTGACTTGCTTCCAAAAAACAGCGTATGGGAAGGGAAAAATACTAACTTTACAGTGGAGAAACCTGGCAGTCACTACTTTAACCAAGTTTTCAAGGTAAACATCACTAGTAATAAACCATGTTGATTTATCCTTATATCTGCTGATGTGATGAAATGAGAAGGGTACTTCACCTTTTGTGGTATTCTTTCTAAAAATTCATAACCCCACTCTAGTAATGAGAAAACATTACACAAACTGAGGAACATTCTGCAACTTACGTCTCCAGTATTCTTCAAAACTGTCAAGGTCATGGGAAACAAGGAGAGACTGAGAGGTTGTCACAGACCAGAAGCTACTAAGGAGACAGGATGACTAAATGCAAAATGGTATACTGGATTGGATCCTGGATCCAACCAAGCAACCAAACAAACCCCACAAAACACAAAAGCAACAGTAAAAGAAAAACTGGTGAGATCCAAATGAAGTCTGGAGTTGAGTTAATAGTAATGCACCAATGTTAGTTCCTCATCTTTGACACATGTATCATGGTAATGTAAGATGTTAACATTGGTGGAAACTGACTAAAGGGTATATGGGAACTCTCTATTATCTTTGCAACTTTTCTTTAAAGCTAAAATTGTTATAAATAATTACTTCTTTTTCCTTTTCTTATCTCTTCTCCACTCTCGATTCTATGAATCCAGCACTTCTACCTTTACCTAATGTCCTTGTTTCATGACAAGAGAAGCTGTTCTTTGCTAAGTAAAAGCAGACAGGGGACATATCTTCTTCATCTAAAAGCTTTTTTATTTTTTATTTTCCTGCTGTTTTCTTTGGTACCATGAGATCCTAGTATATTTATAAACCCCTAAGTTATCTTTATTTATAAAGTCATGAGAAAATAAACTTTTAAAAATCTAAAAGAAAGTGATAACGGTCCTCAAAGATGAGATTCAAAGGAATAAAAATAGGTAGATTCTCAAGTAAAGTTTTATTGAAAGTGAAATATCAACCATATTGTATTTTGAAATGTTACCAATTTTGAAGTTCTGTTACAGATTCTTACATCCTGTGCATAATATCTCAGAATATTCAAGCAAAGGACAAAGGATCAAAGATATACTTTCTTCTTATTCAAAGGTTTTCTTTCATTTTGTTGCAGAGCCCTGGGGTGACCGCTCAGCTTAAGCCCAGTGTTCACCAATCACTTGCTAATAACTGGAGCTGAAAGAGGGCTCTGCCCTAATGCCATTATGTTCAAGAGCCATGATTGATTGTGTTATAGTATGTTTTTGAAACCTAATTACTGTCTGAGTGAGTATCTGAACTCATTAATCTTTAGTCCTGTAAATAAGTAAAATTGACTAAATAACTGGATTTCTCTAATGATGGCTTAGGTTATCTTTGGACCTACTGCCTTGCCCTACCCTCTTCGGGGCAGCAAATTATTTTGCTTAATGGTAATTGCTCCCCAGTTTTGAAATCAATTTGTAAAAATTGGCTTATAAAACAATTTTCCGTGTTGCCCTGCGATTGCTTGGTCCCTACTCTATGTTTGTGGTATAATGAGCACATCCTGTGATGTGCTCACAAACCATTGTATTTGCTAATGACCCTCCTTTGTGGAGAGGGTCACATCGCTTAATGAGATAAGAGGCTTGGGAGGGAGAGTTGGCTTTGTTTTCACTTTACTAAACCCTACCTTAGTTCCCACCAAAATAGAAAAGAATCTCATTTAGCATGGCCTGTTCCTTATACTCAAAATAAGATGGCAATTAATAGAGATTATTTCCCTCTCCTTTTCCTACTAACCAACTTCAGCATAACTAGGGTTGTGGGACTTTATAGTACATTCCTCCTTCTCTGCTTTTTTTATCCATATTTTCCTTATTACCATTTTATTATTCATTAGAACTGCCCCCCAGATAGTAGCTTCATGAGGAAGAGGATTAGGTAAAGTTTATGTGTACCATGGGACTTCTACTTCCAACCAAGATGGAGTAAAATGGACCAGACATGCTTGTCCCCTAAAACAGTTAAAAATCCTAAAACAAAAAACAAAGAAAAACAGTTTTCAAGACATTGAACATCAAGTGTTGATGGACAGTGATTCCTGAGAGACAAGAACAAATGAGTTGAGTCCTATGAATGCTAAAGCTTATAACCCTGAGAAAATGCCCAGGCTCTGGCGCAGGAAGAGAAGACTCCCTGAATAAGGAGATGAAGCTGAGAATTTGCGGCAACCAAGGCGGGTGGGAGTCACATGGCAGAGTACCAGAGAGGAAATGCTGCATTGAGACAGAATTCTAGAAATCTACAGAGGGGGTCCCCTTTGAATATTCAGCTGAATACTGATCATCACATATGTGTGAAAAAACTACCCAGGAAGAGGAAGGATTAGAGGAAACAATAACTGGCACTCACACAAGGCAGAGATTAGTGTCTGTTCTCACCAGCCAAATTAGAATACCTCACAATTCACGGAGTATTGCATAGAGTCTTTAGAAGAGTCTTCCCTCAGTAGTGGGGAATAAATAGCCCTAGATCTAAGGCTACCTACCAAAGCTTAAAAGCAAGCCAGCAATGAATCAAACTTTCCAAGTAGCTTAACTGTATCTCTGCACAGAGTTCAAGAATATAGGAATTAAAAAATAACCAGTACCCAAAAAAGTAAAATTTGCAATGCCTGACATCCAATCAAAAATGACTAGGCATGCAAAGAGACAGGAATATATGATCTATATGAGGTCAAAGCAACTGATCAAAATCAATGCAGAACTAACAATGATATTAAAAATAGATAACAAGAGCATTAAAAACAGTTATTATAACTGTATTCTATATGTTCAAGAAGCTAGAGAAAAGATTGAACATGTTAGTAGAGACATGAAAGATGTAAAAAAGATCAAATCAAAATTTTAAAAATGAGAACTACAATGTCTGAGATGAAAAGCACACTTCACAGGATCAACAACATATTAGACATTGCAGAAGTAAAGATTAGTGAACTTGACGACACAGCAATAGAAACTATCAAAAAAAAAAAAAACAGAGACTATCATCCCTTGAAATAAAGAGATTACCAGTGAACTGTGGAACAGTTTTAACTACCCTCATGTACATATTATTGGAATCCTCGAAAGGGGGGTGCGATGGGACGTAAAAATATTTGAAGAAATAATAGCAAAACAGTTTCCAAATTTAATGAAAACTATAAATCCATGGATCCAAGAAGCTGAATAAACTCCAATCACAAGAAACATAAAGAAAATGCCAAAAACATCACAGATTAGTCAAAACAAATGATAAAAAAAAATTTAAAAGCAACCATAGGAAAAAAGATATGGATGGGGACAAAGATAAGGCACAAAGATAAGGATGATGGCAGATTTCTTGTTAGAAACAAGGCAAGTGGTAAGACATTGGAGCAATATCTTTAAAATTCTAATATAGTAAAATCTAAAATTCTATACACAATGAAAATATCTTTCAAAATGAAGGCAAAATAAAGACATTTTTGGACATAGAAAAGCTGAAAGAAATGCTAAAAGAAAATCCTTCAGGCAGAAAGAATATGATACCAGATAAGGATATAGATCTATGCAACATAATGAAGAGCACTGAAAACATTAACTACGTAGATAAATATATAAGATTTGTTCTTATTAGTTAAATCTCTTTAAAAGACAATGGATCGTGAAATAATAATAATAACAGTGCAGTATGGGGTTTATAATAAAAAGTGGTAGTAAAATGTAAAACAACAATAACACGAAGGCTGGGAAGGTAAAAATGGAAGTCTATACATCATTACTCCATTCATAAATTAACATTTATTGTTTAGTAAAGGTTGCCAATACTGTTTATTTAGCATCTATTATGCATTAGACACTGATCTAGTGGTTACAGAGACAATGGAGAACAGAACAAATATGATGTCTAACTTCAGGTATTATACATTTTCACCAACTTGGCAGATACATATATGCAAACAAATAAACAAGATAATTATGAATTGTAAGTGCTGAAATAGAAATAAACATGATGTTGTAATAGAGAATAATAAGGCAGATAGAAATATCTTAGATAGGGTGATAAGAAAGTTCTCCATGACAAGGGGGCATTTGCACTGAAACCTGAAAGATGAGAAGAAGCCATCCAGATTGTGAATCAAGGAAGAGGATTTCAGGTTGAGATAACTGTCCCGGCAAAGGCCCCGGAGGTGGGTGAGGACTCAGCCATTTCTAGGAGCTGTCCAAGGGCCAGTGTGGTTGGAGTATAGTGAGAGAGGTGTAGGTAGCTATGAGATAATGCCTGAGGGAGGGGCAGAGGTCAGATCACTCAGGGCCTTGAAGCCAGGGTCTGAGGTCTGGGCTTCATTCCAAGCTCAGTGGAAAAACGTGGAAAAACATGGAAGAGTTTACAGTAAGGAAATAAGATGTTCTGGCTTATCTTAAAAGAAAATATAATTTTGTTGTGGTATGGAGAAGGAAGGGAAGAAGCAAGAATGGAAACAAGAAGATTAGTTAAGAGGCTATCTTGCTGGATGGTTGAGGTGAGAGATGATGGTGGTGTGAATAAACACAATGGCAGCAAGAAGAGAAGTAGATTGAATATATGCATTGGAAGTAGAACTGACAGGGCTTGATCACAGATTGGATGTGAGAGCCAGGGACAGGAGGAATCTCCCAAGCAGTGGAGATAGAATTTGACCTAGCTCTGTCTGAGTCCAAACTTTTCTTTGTATTCAGTGTTGCCATTAATAGATTGAATGTCCATTGTGTATGGCATATATCTCATCAGTGATGAGTATATCAAAAGCACAAAATCATAGTCTTTGCAATAAAGGACAGTATGGCTGACAATAAACACATACTAGGAATTAAATGATGCCAACAAGTGTTACAGGAGTTCAGAGGAGTGAAAAGAGGATGGGCCAAGGAATGCAGACTCAGAGGAATGTGCTCTGACAGGGAAGGAGAGAGAGCTTTTTCTGGAGGGTGAGTGATATGAGCAAAGACCTGGATATGGGGATTCACGTAGATGTTTCAGGGAATAATAAGAAAATCAGGATGGTTTATTAATAAATAAACCATGAAAAGAGCTGGCTTTGTATAGTTAGCTGTAGGTGGAGTTGGGCAACTCGAGTGATTGAAGGGTAGTGCGAAACCTGTAAATGGCAACCTTTAGATAGACCAATCTATCATCCTTGTGGAGCTATTGATTAAGGTTGGAAGGTTGGAGAATTGATGTCATACATCACATGAACCATAGCTATCATTTAAGTAAAAGTTAGAGAGCAGGGTTTCATTGCCAAGCATGTAGATGCAGCCTGGCACAAATGGTGGAAGCAAAATCGGAAAGTTTTCTGATCATTTGAAATCTTTCCTACTACTTTACATAAATGAAAGATATCTCTCTCCTTCTTTCCTCACCCTTTGCCTTCTCCTCTCCTTCTCCTTCATTTTCTTGTTTAGATAAAAATGTACCATGGGTTCTTCTAACTGTGGTGGTCATCTGTGATCTGTGATGGCTGGAACTTTCTTGAGCATTATCAGAACATACAGATGCTGTGAACAGCACTACCTCTAACCATTGGGGTGTTTCTGAAATACGTAGCAGACTCCAAAGGCAACAAAGTTTAACCCAATGGGGTGATTAATAAGGTTGATGCTATGAAGGCAGCCTCAAGCTTGGCCAGTCTTAGGGGGTCAGGGAGAGAGTCCACAAGGGAATGGCCCACTGGAACCCCACTGATTTGATTCCATAACCGGAAGGAGGCCATTGTCAATCTTAGGTCTCAACCTCAGAACTGGAGGTCTGAAATTCACAATTTACAAGCTCAACAGCAAATTACTTCCAACTGAACTTTCCACAGTGAGACACTCACCTCTTTCCATGTGTTTCCAGCTGTGCAGTAAGAAAAAATGAATCATTTCTGAAAAAATAACAACTGAATAAATTCCTGTTTCTTTCTTTTATTCCACATTAAACTCCAAGCTGTGTTCAAATGAGGGAGAGTTGGAGTCGGTAAACATCCTTTTTATCTCTGTTTGCATCCCACTCCTGGCAGTCTGAGCTTGAGTAGGTTCTAAATCCTTTTTTTTTAACCTATAAATCATTGACCTAGTGTGCTATTTATTCATCACACTCTGGCTGTGTACACACATATACACATACACACTTCACAGTTCCTGGACAACATGCTCAATCTAATCAAATGATTCCTACTCTGAAAAAAATGTCAAATCATTTATTTTAAAATATTCACAGTTCAAAAAATAATTGCATGTATTTTTTTGTTTGCTTTTAACTTCATGACTGGTTTGATGATAGCAGATGGGGATAGTAAGATAACATTTTATCTTTCAATATTAAGCAATAATATCATTAGCTTTATATAACCAAAAATGTTAGAACACATGAGTAAAAGAACGCATCTCCACAGATTTTTATTTGCTTTGTGTACAAATCTCTCCTCTTCCTTCCCTGTAAGAGATTCATGTTTTAAATTTTTATCTTGCTAGAGATGATAACACACATTTCTGACATTTGATTCATATCAACTTTCAGGCCAGTTTCTGGGGCAGGGGGCACTGTACATGAAATCCATTATATGAATATAACACAAGCTGCTTCTCTTTGGGAAAAGATTTAACCACTGGTAATTGTCAAGCCCCCTTCTAAGATTTGGGTGTGTTAAAAAAATGAGGACAAAGTCACTGTTGGGACACTGGTGAGACCCAATCTCCTAAACCAGTCATCTGCTCTGAGTGACATGCATCTGCTCCTGGGCCTTGCACAGGCCTTGGGTTTTTTCACTTCTGCACACTTGCTGACCCAACTGCATGATTTAGGATCTTCTGTTTCTCTCCATCTACTCCTATTCCTTCCATTCAGCCTCCCAGGCTCAGTTAAAACTCCACCTTCTTTGCAAGGTCACCTGACCAACCTGACCTGATGGCTTCCTCTTTTGAGGTCTCTCCTTTGGCCCTTTGCTGTTTTGGGTTATTCATTATCTTTTCATGTCTCTCTGTCCAATCTCCTAGCTAGATGTAGATAGATGACTATGGAAGATGTTAAAGCAGGTGATCATCTGCTCTAACCATCTCAGTCTTCCGACTCCTAATCCAGTGATCTTTTGACTCTTCCATGCTATCCGTTATTAATTTTCCCATGTCTATTAACTTCTGGGAGGAGTAATTTATTCATTTATTAAGTCCTTATTTGTTTATCATTAAGCAAATATTTACTGAGTCTACTAAATGCCAGGCTCTATCCTAGGCACTGGAGATTTAGTAGTTAACAAGACAGACTTTGTCTACTTTCTTAAGGAGCATGCATTTTAGAGGAGGAAACAGAAAATAAACAAATAAACGAACTAGATAATTTTAGAGAGTGCTAAGCACTGTGTATAAAATGAAGAGGATAAATAGGGTGGTAGGCTAGAGAGGGATGGTAGTGAAGTGAGGGTGCTACTTGAGCTAGGGTGGTCAGCAGAGGCCTCTCCGAGGAGACGACACTGGACTGAGGCCCAAGTAATTAGCTGTAGGCAGTCATGGGGCCATCTTGGAGGAGAGTGGTGCACGCAGAGTGAGGAGCAAGTGCCAAGGACCTAGGTCAAACTGAGCTTGATGCATTAGAGGAGAAAAATATCATTGTGGCTGGAGGGGGGTCAGCAAGACAAAGTGGGCAGAAGCGAGGAGAGATGAATTTGCTGAAGTAGGCACGGCCCAGTATATGTATGACCTTTGGGGGCTTAAGTGAAGTATTTGCAGATCATTCGCACAGGAACGGGAAGTCCAAGAGGGCTACATGTAGGGAAGTGCGTTGTATGACACATAGTTGAAACAGATGACTCTAGCCTGTAGGGGGAGATTTCTTTTTGTCTTGCTTTTGCATTTATTTCTTTCCTTTTTTTTAAATTGGGGTATACTATGCACAAAGTGTACACATCGTAACTATCCAGTTGCATGATTTTTAAGTATGTATATACCCATGTAATCATCGTCTAAATTAAGACACAGAACAATGCCTACATACCCTGAAAGTCTCTCCATGCCCCTCCCAGTCATCCCTCCACCATCATCACAATGCCTTTTATCACCACAGATTAGTTTTGCCTATTTTTGAACAAAATGTAAGTGAAATCATACAGTACGTCCTCTTTTGTGTTTGGGAAGTATGCTATATAGTATGCCATTGTATGAATATGTCACAATTTACTCATCCTACTACTGATGGACTTTGGGGTTGTTTCTAATTTTGGTCTATTATGAATAAAGCTGCTGTGAACATCCTTGTACATGCCTTTCAATGGATGTGTATATTCATTTACGTTGGATATATAGCCAGGAATAGAATTGCTAGGTCTAGGGATTTAAATATTCAGTTAGATATCATGAAACAGTTTTCCAAAGTGGTTGTACCAATTTTCACTTCCCCTAAAAATGCAAGAGAATTCTAATTTCTTCCCATCCTGATAAACACTTGGTATTACCAGTCCTTTTAATTCTAGCTATTCTGGTAGGAGTATAGTGGGTGGAGGTCTCATTGTGGGTTTTTTTGTGTGTGTATGTGTGTGTGGGAATAGGAAGGGGTTACTCTTTTTTATACTGTTTGTATACCAACCCCGCCTCTCAGGTACCTAGTATACTGACTTCTCATAGGTGTTTATGATTATACCGTTGATTATGTGGCTTGATTTTGAAAGTTTGGATTTCAGTCTTCCTGGCTTCTACTCCCTATTTCCAACACCACATAATTTTTTCCCTTGCAATACCCGCAAGAGCAGTATAAAACCCAAGCATGCTGATATGACATCATCAGTTCATTGTCTTTTAAGAATGTCATATTTCATCTTTTATAGGGTGACCCTATTCCAGGGTGGAAGGGAAAATAGAAAACAGGACTTAAAACTTGAAAGAGAAAATTTGGGTCAGCCTCCAGCTTAATGCAGTTTCCATTCTCGGAGCCAAAAGGCCGTCTAGTCAATGCACAAAGGGAGTTACTGGAGCAATGGGGACTGTTGGTTTCATTACATGCTCATTATACCATTGCATTGGGGTGGTTAGGATTTTGCCCTAACGATGATGAAATTAAGGGTGTTATGCTTCATTTCCTGTTTTGGAAAACAGAGTCTTTGACTTAAAAAAAAAGGCTAATTGCATATTGTTTTTAAAAATTGGGTTGATAATTCATCATATCATAATTAAACTAATTAGAGCACTATTATTCTCCAGCAGCTTTAATGAGGTCTTCTACTTGGCAGGAACCTGTAAGACCAAAAAAAAAATATTGCCATTGGTTAAAAGATGGAGAAACTCTGTTCAGTTAGTTGCATTTTGGTTAATAAGATTAATGCATTAATCTAGTTACACTTTGTTTTCTCAAGTTTGGCAAACTTCAAAAATTTTCCAGTTTTCTACCATATTTCTGCGGCTCCCCCATCCCCATCTCCTCCTTCGAGAATTCCTGGCCGTGGCATCTGAGTTAAAATCGGTGGAAACATTCTCTGCTTTCAGCCGTGGCTCCCCAGCTTGGATGGAATGCTGGGCTGGTTGTAATAGAGCCTGCTTTTTAGCCAGCAACTCTTAAAATAGCTCCTCGGCTTATAAAGCAGAAAATAGAAGTGTGGGCAGCCCCGTGTTCGCTTGCAGGGTGCTTCTGGCTGCTTGCTTTGGGGGGCACTGTTGCTCCAGCTTGAGAACTCCGGCGGGGCTCTGGTGAGTGATGACTCTCCATTGCGCAATTTCGTATCTGCACTCCTTGTCAAGTAATCATTACAAATGTTTTGTGGAGGAATGAGCTGGCTCCGAGCAAAGGTCTGCCTCTCTAAAGAAGCCAGGGCCTGAGGGGTGGGGATCGGTCTGTCCGTGGTAAAATTTTCCCCTTTGACAGTGTAATTAAGTGCTAATTAACTAAATGAGTGTAAATGTTGAAGGCTGAGATAAATATCTACATTTCCTTAATCTATTTTCCCTCTCTAAAATTTGATAAAGGAAATTTGGATTTAATGGAGGATATATGTCAAAATTGTTTTTAAAGATTGCAAATCTGTTTAGAAGGGACTCAGATCCACTGGTTTGGATTTCGACAGGAAAAGTTAACAGCATATAAATACAGAAGAGGTACAATAAAATGCGGATGTGATATTGCAATAATTATGTTAAGGAGGCTTAGTGGAGCTACCTTTTTGAAACATCTGGTTTGTTTCTGTTCTTTCCACATCCTGCAGATGTTGCTGAACCCATGAAACATACTGACAGGAGAATACATTAGCCCGTGAAGTCATTCCAATGAATAAAGCAAAGGGTAGCCTCTTGACTTTCTAAAAAATCTAGTTAGAAAAGAATTCTGCTTTCAGAGCAGGCAGAGATTAGGCCAATAATTGAGAGGGGCCCAGGGCCTTCTAAAAGTGTCAATAGTGATCTGTTCTTGCCAAAGGGGAAAAGAGACGCTTTGTAGACGGGCACCCAGAGTAATAAATGGGAATCTTTGTAATTCAAGCACTTTCTCATTACCTTCCATGGTTAGTGATTAAAAATGGGGCTGAAGAAAAGGCAAGCGAAGCCCATTCCTTCCGTGCTCGGTAGCAGAGCTACAGGGTCTTGAGTCCATCTTCAGTCCAGCTACCCTAACCCCTCCTGCTGGCCTCTGGGGCCCAAAGTGAGCCCCTGGGCTGAGGCAGGCGCCTTGGGAAGGGGATGGATAATTGAGGTGCCATCTGCAGCACGTGGCTGACGACGGCTGCACGGTGCCCTGGCACTCCTGTGTCAACACCCTCCCCAGGCAGGAAACGACAAGGGCAGGCCCACGTGCACTGAGCCTTCGGGAGAGCACGCACAGGCGTCCTGGAGGAGGGTGCGTGGAGAGTTGGAGTTTATTAAATAGGGCTTGGTTGCCTACGAGATTAACACCCTGAAATAAATGCAAAGTTAAGAAATATTTTGGCTCCCAGACCACTTGGCAGGCGGATTTAGGAACCTGGAATGGCCAGAAGGACAAAGCCTTAAAGGGCCAATGTCACGTTTACTTTCTGGCAGGCTGTGATCTCCGAATTTCCCCACCATTTACCTCACTCCTTGGGGTTACAGCATCATGTTAAAATGTGTAACAGATGTTTTTCTGGCCACCAGCCTGTCAGACAAGAAGGACACACTCATATAAACCTATTGGTGAAAAACTAGTATTTCTCTGGCTCAGCTCTAAGTTGTTGACCTCCAGTCCTATCTGCTTTCTTCCTTCTGGGCCAAAAGGATGAATCTCTGCTGTGTCTCATGAAAGACTGTTTCTTGCCTGTTCTCAGAGGGCTCCTGGCTTTGCATCACTAGGGAGGGGTCTCTGCTCCTGGCTGTCCAATGCTTCCATTTCAGTAACAGTTTTGTACATGGCTCCACCAGGCACCTAGCTCCTGGCTGCACCATTTATCCCACTGCTGGATCCTGGGAGATTTCTTATTGACCTTCTCCAAAAGCTCTTCCTCCCTAGACAGTGAGTTTAGACTCCCCCAACACACTCTAGGCTTACAGCTCCCTTTTCCTTTTCTTTAAAAACTGGCTAATTTCTGTTTTTGATTTTTCAGCTATAATTCTTAATGCTCAATTGACAAATTGAACCCAATGTGACCAGTTTTTACTCCCCTTTGAGAACTTTTGACACTAATGTAAATGTGTTACTTAAGGAAAACATTTAACCTCATTGCCATTATCATTAATAATGATATAATAATAATTTTGAACATTTATACCATCTTCAAGAGTGAATGACATGCCTTCCCATCTGTTATTTCTGGTGATCCTTACAGCAATACTGCTAATAGGCAAGAGCAAAAATTAGGGTGTTGAAGTTATAGGTGAAGAAATTGATGCTCACAGAAAGTAAAGCTATTTGTTCAAGATCATGTAGCCGGAGAAACAGGGATTCAACTCATTTTAGAATCCACATTCAGTGCTTTTCCAGGGCACAGTATGCCCTTACTAGTACTTTAATACTGTAGAAACTTAAAAAGATAGTCCATAGAATGGGAATGTTTTTGTAGGGCAGAGTATGAGAGATCTAGACAGACAGAAATGGAGTTCAGAGCTTCTTTTCCCTAAAATGTGTTCTGCAAGATTTCAATAGGTATATTGTTAGGAAAAGAATTGCATAGCCAAATAGGCTTGATAAATATGAAATTAAACAAAGTCATAAAAATTTCTTGATTATGACACTCTCAGAGCCTTTGACAAACATTATCAATTCCCTGTGTCTTTGACACAGGAATCAGATATACTATGAGCATTTTTAAAACATGTTTGACACAGTACCCTTCTTGAGGTATGCTAGAATAATAAATAGTTCTAGTCTGAGCATAAAGTGGTTCTTGTTGAGTAGACATTGAGTCTTAGAGTACAACAATGGTCGGGCATTTGATTTCTATCCAACATCCATGCCTTGGGTGATCTGAAAGTCATTTCTCCTCCCAGAGAGGTTTGTGTACACTAGAAAGTGGGGAGCAGAGGGATTGAAAATTGTATGTGAAAGCCAACACTCTTAGGAGGACAAAACTAAAGCCCACGTACCTTAAAATCTGAAGTGCTGAGTCCCCTGAAAATTGCGGCTGCCTAACTTGTCTGTTTTACAAATTGCCACCATCCCCTTGCTGATAAGGCTCAGAAAGCAGGACAACACAGGTTACCATAATAATCATGAGTGTTTGTGGTGACTGGATGTAGGAAAAGAAGGCAATGAGATACAAATGTTATGGCAATCTTGCCATGCTCCACCAATCCCTGCCTGGACGTCTTCTGTGTAGGTAGGGAATAGGGCCTCAGCCGTCACCCTGCAGTTCAATACAGAGTTGTTCTTTGTTCTGCTCTTCCCTGTGTGCTTCTCTAATATCACAAAACTCTGCAACATATATATGAAACAAGTGTTAGATTGACACGTACTAGAAGCCTCCTGCGAAGCATTTCTTGGTTTTAGGAGCTCTAGAATCCTTCAGCAAGTCTGATACCTGGAAATTTTCTGCAGTAGTAGAATATACATTGGAAAGTACAAAACATGGCCATGCTGTTTAGGAAAAGCATTCCAATAGAGCAGACACAAACCAAGAAAAGGCCCATATGTTCTCTGCCATAATCACTCATTGCAAATAGAAAGTGCTTTCCATTAGTCTGGTACCAGGCAGGAGACCACAGTGAAAAAAGATGGCACAGACATAGTTATGTCTACCTCTGAAAGGTTCACAAGAAGCACACCTTTATTTAAATAAGGAACAGCATACTTGAGAAAGTCCCTTGGAAAATAATGTACTTAATTTTACTTGTGTAGAAATAATCCCACCTCAGCTTGTTTCTAAGGAATGCCAATATTCTACTAAGTGAAGTTATCACAATGATGGAAAAACAAGCACCGCATGTACTCACCATCAAATTGGTATTAACTGATCAACACTTATGTGCACATATAATAGTAACATTCATTGGGTGTCGGTCAGATTTGAGGGAGGAGGAGGGGATGGGTATATACACACCTAATGAGCTGTGCGCACCGTCTGGGGGATGGACACGCTTGAAGCTCTGATTCAGGTGGAGCAAAGGCAACATACGTAACCTAAACATTTTTACCCCCATAATATGCTGAAATAAAAAAAAATAAAAAAGAAAGCTGAAAAATGAAAACGTCCGCTGACCAACTAGACATTTCTAAATATCTGGATGTTTAGCAGCACATACAATAAACATTTGTTCAGCTGCTTGACACTTTAGTCTTGGAGGGAATTATGGTTTCTTGTCACCATAGATGCCTGAGTTCCCACGAGTAAATGGCTGAGAACAACCCACCCAGACTCATCTCACGTGAGGCCGCCGGAAGGTCAGGCCTGTCTTGCCCGGAAATTACAAATATACCGTTGGGCAAAGACTGGCTTTTCCTTCCTTCCTCTTATGTGTTCAGTGGCTCAAGAAATCTGTGTTGATGCAAAAATGGGCAATGCCAGGCAATTTGGATCTATTTTTTCCTGACCAAGGAGCAGCACAACTTTCTTCTCTACGGAGCCTCGCTCCTCGCCAGCTGCGAATGGTACTTTTCCTTCTCCTGCGGTGGACTCCTCTTGCTCCCTGTGAGATCCTAGCCCCTCAAGAACAGAATTTATATCCTCTTGCCTGTTCCCCGGGACCTACCCTAGTACTGTGCCCATAGGAGGTGTGTTATATATACTGACGGAGTGACTGAAGCTTTCTTAGGTAACAGCATAGACTTTTTTGGGCTAAGTGAGACCAGTCTGCCCCAGGCCCTCTGTTCTTTAAGCTACTTTAGTTTTTTCTTTTCATCTGTCACTACTTTTTCTGCCCCCTGAGCTGCTTCTTCATGCAAGCTGGGCTGAGGAGCCACAGTGCACCAGCTCTTCCTTATTGCCCCCGAGGACAAATCTTCTCTCATTGTCAAGATTTCCCTTCTGATCACTCCCTGTAGGAAATCACAGACAAACATCACAAACACAATCTTGCAATGTTCTCGTGGTCAGGTTCCTGTGCTGTAGCCCTAACTTCCTCTGAAGGGGCCAGTGAAAGAACTTGCTGTGTTTTTTGCTGTAATATGAATGTAGCTAATGCGCCGTGTAGCACTACTTATGCATAATATAGACTCAAAGAAAGAGCAATCTGCCAGGGAAAAATAATAGATAGATGTTTAAATCTTACCAATTTTGTAGAGCAGGAGTTGGCAAGCTGCGGATCACAGGCCAAACTAGTTTTTTTTTTTTAATAATGTGGGTTTTTTTTAAAATAAAGTTTTATTGAAACACAGACACATTTGTTTACATACTGTCATGGCTGCTCTCAAGCGACAATGGCAGGGTTGAGTGGTTGTGACACAGTGGGTGGCACTTAAAGCTGAAAATATTGACTACCTGGCTTTTTACAGGAAAGATTTACTGGCCCCTGTCTTAGAAGATGTCACCATGGGAAAGCATTCTTAATGTACAAGAAAACATCTTTTTTTTCCTATTTCTGCCACACTCAGTGACCTCTATAGGGACAGCAACTAGTCTCTCAAAAAAGAAAATAATCCATTTTGTTCTCTCAACTTCCTCTCAAAAATCTCACCCCCAAATCCAGCCTTGGTGGCTTCTAACTCATCTGTGCTCATTTACTTCTTTTGAATCAAATCCTCTCCAGCTATTAATTTCCCCCTTTTTAAAAAATTCTAAATGCCAAAAATCCTCCCCTGACTCTGCTCATTCTAATGTTCAGCTCTTTGTACTTTTTATCAAACAACCTAAGAGAAGATCCAGGATTCAAGCCAGCAGACATGGGGACTTCCTCAGAAGGAGTGCACAGATAGGATGCTGACAGGCTGGGCAAAATCACGTCATTTGTTCCTGTCCCGTAATGAATCATTTGGATCATGGTTATACCGCTGAGGTGAGGCTCACCAACCACTCGCCTTTATACAATCCTGTTCTTTTCCTCTGCATTCAGAACTCTCCATGGCATCCTCTCATCCTACCTGTAGCTTTTACTATTGGCTGCCCACTCCTCACATGGATCTCTCAGATTAAAAGTGTTCCCTCTCAGGCTCCTGCAAAGGGACACTCATTTCCCAGTGTCCCTGCTCCTCCTAGCCATAGTCCCTTCAGGACATTTCCTCATTTCTCTTACTACACTCATCTTTGCCACATGTGTTTGATGTTTGCCTGGATGTACATATTTTTGTGATCGTCTCTCTTCCTGGTATAGAAAGTGAATTTTGTTCATTGCAGGAGAGTGAAAATACACAAATTGTATAAATAAGAAAAAAATCATCCGTAATCCCATATGCAGAGAAAACCAGTAGGAACATTTGGGCATGCAACTCTATACTTATTATTCTGTGAGTATGTATGTACAATTGATACACACATAAGTGCATATATCTTATAATTATTAAATCACATTTTGATTCTGAGTGTATATTTAGTTTTGTATTTATTTTTATTTAGTGCTACATTGTGTGTGCTTGCTTTTGGATTTGTACTGCTGTACATTACCTGATAGTCAATTTTTCATGATGGAAAACCAGATTTTTCTAATCAGATCAAATTCCTTGAGAGCAGGGACAGTTTCTCCTTTTTTTGCTCCCTTCTTTTCTCACCTTCATTCTCATTCCCACCAGCAACCAGTGTCATTTACTAGCACAGAATGAGTGCTAAATATTTTCTGAGTAGAATTGAATAGAATGATGTGAGATGCACCCATAGGAGGAAACCTGAGCACCTGATATTCTTCTCTTGCTCTTGCCACACAGAGAAAGTCACAGCTTGAGACGAGTCGTGAACCGTTCTTTGGCGGAGTGCGCAGCAATACACCTGCTGAGTTACGAGCCTGATGAATCATTTGCCTGGTTATCTTGCTACTCATGCTGAACTGAATGCTACTTTTCAAACCAAACAAGTCTAAAGCAGGGCTCTTTCTGTGCTTTGGTCTTGGGTTAGTGTTTTCTCTGCAAATAGTCTCCCTATCTCTTTTTAAAAATCTGTGATAATGGCCTTACAAAAACAGTATTCAAAGAATACTTCTCCACCACTCCTGTCCTTCCTAATAGGGATTGTATTACATATTGCCAAGTAAATTAGATTTGGCTCCTTGTTTTATTTATACAATAAAACCAAGCAAAGAGATCAACCACAGGATAAATTAATAACAAGGCATAAAACTCTGCCAGATATTTCCTTTGGGGGAAAAACCAAACAACAAAACCACTCCTGCAATCGTACTTATTCTTATCTATTTCATTACATGCTTTGGCAAGTCCCAGTGACCTGCTTATTTGAGTAACCTAATGGTTCTGTTTTTGTTTTTCAATTTACTCCTTTGCAAAATTAATGTCTTTTTTACTTTAGCATCCAAACTTCTCTTCTGTCCCAGTCTTTCTGCAGGACTCTCCTCCTCCCATTCCTTTGATGAGGAATTGCAAAGGTCACTGAAATTAATGAAAAACACAATCATAACAACATGAAACCAGAGGCCTGACGTGGCTCCTAGGGGCTCCGTTTGGGTGTATTGCATTGCATTATGTGATGTAAAGGCTTCACATGGGTTAATCGAAATGCAACCTCAACCCTTACTCAAGACACCTGTTGGGCTGCTGTTTGCCCAAGAGGTTGAGTTGCCTTACACTGCTGAGTCTGCAATGCATTTAGCTAATTATAATCCCTTCCATGTAGGGGAGTGTCTTCTACTTTTTAAAGCTCTTTCACCTCTATTTCACTGGATCCTTACTCGGCCCTAGGACACACTTTATTTCCCACTTACAGATGAAGAAATCCAGAAGAAATTGACTTGCTCCTGATCACACAACCAGCCTCTGTCTCTCCCTCTTTCTCATTATTTCTCTTAACTATTCTAAATAACTCACTAATGCTTAAAAATCTTATTAATGTTTCTACTTTACACCACTCTGTCTCGTTTTATAGTTAAAAAAGAGTACAATCATATTACAATGTTGCCTATAGTTTTATGTTAAAAGTTCAGTTCTCATTTCAACTGCCATATCCTATGATCTATGGTCTAAAGAGATCCAAAGCTGGAAAAAAATCTAAATGTCACCTGGTCTGTACCCTGGTCTCTCAGTCTTTGCTTTCAAGCTGCCATAAACTGGGACAGTCTTAAGAGTGAATGACCTCAATTCTGTTGACAAAATTTCCCTTGTCCAGACTTTTTATAGCCTTTTCCTGGCCCAAATATCCTTTCATTAAGAAGTCTTCCTAATAACTAACCCAAATTTTTTCCTCTGCAATTTGAACTACTTTCACCTTTTTCTGCTCTCAGCGAACTTAGCAAAGAGTTCTTCTCTTCTTTTATTCAATATCAGAGTCTGTTTCTTTCCACTTCCCCCTCCCCAGTTTGAGCTTTTTGCATTGGACCATGATGACTTATGACCTAAAGAAGGTGGATATCCTGGAACGTATTCTACTGATAAAGGTAAAGTTTCTCTATCAGAAGAGTAAAAAGTAAAAAGAAAGCAAAAAATAAAGTAAAAGCAAAAGTAAAAAGTGGAAGTAAAAAGACCAAATTAAAAACAAGGGAGGGTCTCCCTGGGGCCATGTTTCTTGAGGGTCCACTTCAGAGAATTCAGCGGCACTATGCACTCCGAGGAGTAGGTAGGACGTACGATGGCCTCAGCCACACGCAGGCTTCCCTGTAGTTGTGTGTAACTCATACAATCACATTTTCTAGTCCCTCTTCATGTTTATGTCCCTTTTGTCATCCTCTAGCCTCTAATAAACTCTTGTTTAAGTGCTTCTGCCTCATTCAGCTGTGCTACAGGGAATTCAGGAAAAGGTAAAGTGTCCATCCTTGGGACAGAGTGTTGAAGAGGGAACAGCTCCTTCTCTTCTCCCAGCGCTAATATAGCTCACCTAGATGGCCAAGGGAGAGTTAAATGTCGGATGTGGGAGAAACGAAACTAAGAGGGCTAGTCATGCTGGAGAGCATCCTTCCATTGCCCATCTTAAAGGACCTACATTTTGTTTTACTGAGGATAATAGTGCTTTTTATCATGTTTCCTGAAATAAAGGTTTTTATTGTCAATTCATTCAACAAATGTATCAAGCATTCAACCTATACAACCTATATGAAGATTCAAAGATTCATAGGATACTTTTCTGTCCTTAAGGAACTAATAGGTGAATAAGCCTAAATATCAATGACTATAATGTTGAGAACAGCAGGGAGGCACCAGGAATTTTGGGCAGTCACTTAATAACAGGATCACTTTCAGGTCCTGAGGAAAGGAAATCAAGGCAAGGCTCATGGTACTGATGGCATTTGAACTGGCTTGGGAGGCCAGGCTGAGGATGTGGCTGGGGCAAGAGCACAGAGGCAGGACATCTTGTGGCTTCAGAGTTCACGTGAGGGAATGGTGGGAGAGAAAGCTGGACAGCAGGATTGATCAGGGATGCCATGAAAGGCTTTTGATTTGGAGTCCAGAGTGCTAACCATTACACCATAGACCCTCACAACCGTGGAAGGCTTTAAATGCCAAAGTCTGTGAATTCCACACCATTCATCAGCTTGCTGGTATAAACAGTGAATTTCAAACATAGTGGCATGTAGGAGCATTACGCTATGGGTAGTAGAGTGGAAAAGGGAGGGACTCTGCAGTCAGGCGGACTCAGTGAAAATCCCTTGCCCGCTGCTCATGGTATGTGACCTTGGGCAAGTTATGCACCCTTTTTGGGCCTCCGTTTATACTTCTGTAAAACAGGGGAAAATAAAAAATGCCCTCATCTTTCCATTGTGAGGATCAAATGAGGCAACATATGAAAAGTGCTAAATACAACAGGCATGCACAAAGTCTGAATTCATCTTTATCGCTTTCCGGGGAATTGGCAGAGTATTACCTAGAGTGCCCTTCCCACAGGTACCCTCATAGACCTGGGAAGAAGCAGTCTGATCCCCCTCCTTTATCTTAGCTGCAGAAAAGCTTGGCTTCTACCTATTAGCCCAGAGGTACATTTTTGTATATTCTAGAGAAAAGATGGATAAATTATAACCCCACGGCCCAAATCCAGCATACTAACAATCGTTTTCAATAGTTGAGGGAAAAAAAATCAAAAGAAGAAGAATGTTTTATGACACAGGACAATTACATGAAACTCAAATTTCTGTGCCCATAAATAAAGTTTTATTGAAACACAATTGCACTCATTTGTTTTCATATTGTCTGTGGCTGCTTTCCTGCTGTGATGTCAGAGTTGCATACAGTAATTGCAATAAAGATCACATGGCCTGCAAAGCCTAAAATATTGACTCTCCGGCCCCTTACAGAGATATATGCCAAACCTGTTTTCAATCACTTCCTTCTTAATTTCTGTTTCAAGAATTATGATAAATCTATACAGCATGAATCAAGTATAAGCTAAGTAATAATAGGAAATTCTTTTTTCTCTACTATATGCTATATGATTTTTAAAATAATTTTTATTTCAACATATTAGGGGGTACAAGTGTTCTTGTTACATGGATGAAGTGTATAAGGCTTAAGTCAGGGCTTTTAGTGTGTCCATCAACAGAACAGTGTACATTGTACCTGACAGGTAAATTTTTATTTCTCATCCCCTTTTCTAACCTCCCCCTTTCTTAGTTTCCAATGTCCTTTATATCACTTTATGAGCATGTATATCCATTATTTAGCTCCCATTTATTAATGAGAACCCGTGATGTTTGTTTTTCTATTCTTGAGCTACTTCACTTAGGATAGTGTTCTCTAGTTCCATCCAAGTTACTGCAAATGAGATTATTTCATTTTTTTATGGCTGAGTAGTACTCCATGGTGTGTGTGTGTGTGTGTGTGTGTGTGTATGTGTGTGTATGTATGTGTGTGTGTATATATATATATATATTACACTTTCTTCATCCACTCATCAATTGATGGGCACTTAGGTTGATTCCACATCTTTGCAATTGTGAATTGTGCTGGGATAAACATTTGGGTACAGGAGCCTTTTTGATATAATGATTTCTTTCCCTTTGGGTAGATACCCAGTAGCAGGATTGCTGGATCTGATGGCAGGTCTATTTTTAGTTCTTTGAGGAATCTCCATACTGTTTTCCATAGAAGTTGTAATTTACAGTCCTACCACCAATGTATATGCATTCCTTTTTCCCTGCATCCATGCCAACATCTACTTTTTAAAAATTTTTTAATAATAGCCATTCTGATAGGGGTAAGGTTGTATCTCATTGTGGTTTTAATTTGCATTTCCCTGATGATTAGTGATGTTGAGCATTTTTTGATATGTCTGTTGGCCATTTGTATATCCTCTTTTGAAAAACTCTGTTCTTGTCTTTTGTCCACTTTTTAATAGGATTCTTTTTTTTTTTTCTTGCTAATTTGTTTAAGTTCTTTGTAGATTCTAAATATT
This sequence comes from Avahi laniger, assembly GCA_963575035.1. NCBI lineage: Eukaryota > Metazoa > Chordata > Mammalia > Primates > Indriidae > Avahi > Avahi laniger. Next base: position 59,959 of record CAUYSK010007951.1, read on the forward strand.
AACTCTTTGTTGGATGTATAATTTGCAAATACTCTCTCCCATTCTGTAGATTGTCTATCAAAGGAAATTCTTTTTTTTTATATTATTGATAATTTAATTCCTCCATATCATAAATGATTGAAGACACCTTATAAGAACACAAACCATGACCCACTAATAAAATAGAACTAGAGATTCAGGCTCAACAAAAAAATAAGTAAGGACAGAAATTCAGTTCAGGGAAAAGACCACATACATGTAGGCAATATGGATTTAAGGAGTTGCTCCTGGTGAGTTTCAGATTTGGCACTGAGCTTCCTGGTTGCCAAAGTGAAAAGGGAGATCATGTCAAGTTTTATGCTTTTTAATAACAGAGAGGAAAGAAGCTCGTTGCTCATAGTACTATAAGAAATCTCTCCCTAAATTTTTCCTTTGACATGCCTAGCACAAGTGTAGCCAACTAATTGTGTGATTATCTATTTAAATCTGTCTCCTCTTACAAGACTAATTATTCTCAACCCTGGCTTCACACTAAAATCACTTGGGACCTTTAAAAAATCCCAGTGTCCGGTTCTGCCCTAAACTAATTACATTGGAATCTCTGGCAGTGGAGCTGATATCAGTATTTTTTAAAAGCTCCTGAGGTGGGTTCTGGTGGCAGCCAGGGTTGAAAATCCACCTAACTGGGCTGTTAGCTCCCTGGAGGTAGCAACTGGATTTGTCTAATATGCTTTAATGATCTACTCAACACCTAGCCTAGTGCCTAGCACTTAGTAGGTGCTTAACATGTCTTTTTTCATTAATTCTTTTTGCACAGGTCAACCATTCATCTGATTTAAAAAATATCAAAAGGTATACAATGGGCTGGGCGCGGTGGCTCACGCCTGCAATCCCAGCTCTTTGGGAGGCCGAGGCGGGCGGACCGCTCGAGCTCAGGAGTTCGAGACCAGCCCGAGCAAGAGCGAGACCCCATCTCCACCAAAAACAGAAAGAAATCAATTGGACAGCCAAAAATATATAGAAAAAATCAGCCGGTGGTGGCGCATGTCTGTAGTCCCAGCTACTCGGGATGCCGAGGCAGAAGGATTGCTTGAGCCCAGGAGTTTGAAGTTGCTGTGAGCTAGGATGAGCCACTGCACTCACTCTAGCCAGGACAACAGACTGAGACTCTGTCTCAAAAAAAAAAAGGTATACAATGGAATGTTGTTCTCCTTGCCTGTCTTCTATTCATCTAGTTCTCACTTCTCCCCAGCCCCTCGTACAGGTGATCGTTGTTACAGTTTCTTCCGGGATACCTTTATGCAAAGATAAGTAAAATTGAATATCTACATGTATGCATACACATATACATGCACACACACATGTATGTGTGTTTATATCCTGTTGGATTATCAGTCCCAACTCTTCACTCCCCTACAAAGGAAATTCTTAATGTTTCATTTTAGATCTTGTAAATTTGCATGAGGAAATTCTGTGCTAATATTTACTTGCCCTCCAGAACGAGTTTCCAATGTCCCCACGCTCATGGCGCTTATTCCCCCTCACCGTGGGAGCATCCTAAACACGAGTAAAAAGGATATTTGGCCCATTGTGCCATTCTTATCTGCAAAGCTAAAGTTTCACTACTGGAGAAAAATTGGTTGTGAAAATTAAATAAACAGTTTATTTAAAAGTTTTAAAACAACAAAAGTTAAAAAACAGTTAAGGAGGAAAGAAAATAAAAAGCCCTATTGCTTTCTAAGTTGTACTCGAGCTCTGAGACCTAGGGATAATACCAATGTTTACTTTTTAAGAATATGACTTATCTTCTGTACAAAGTTAAGGATAAACATCTCCAGCTTGTCTGTGGATGTTGCCGTTGTAGAAACTGCTCCATGAAAATCTGTCCGCCACTTCCTATCTTTGAATGAACCTCAATATAGTAACAACTAAAGAATGAGGTTGGGCTAACCATGGTATCTGAGGGGCCAAATCTTCCCTCTGTCAGCACTAGAGCTACTTTAGAATCAAAGAAACCCATGTTGAATGTCCTTCACCTATGGCCAAACTGGAGTTTTCATAGCACTAAGTTTCTGAAAGGATGTCTGAACAGGCAGGGCTTGGAATTTAATCTGGGGACACTGTAAATACTCCTTGGGGCCATTCAAAGCCACTGATATTCATTCATCTATTAAATATTTATCAGTTAAATAATTATCAACACTCAAGCTATATTGAGATCTATGGAAAATATAAAGTTAAATAATGATTTTGTCTACATAAAAGTTTTCCTTTACTCCTTAATAATAACCTATGAAATAGGTATTCCCCTTCCTTCCCTTGCTCTCTTCCTCCCTCTCTTTCTTCCTCTCTCCCTCCCTCTTTTCTTTCTCCTCCTTCTCCTCCTCTTCCTCTCCTTCTCTCTTTCACTCTCTTTGGGTGAGGTGATCACAAAACTGGTTATCTAAGTGGTATGGACCATAACAGCTTTAGGATTTCAACAGCCTACAATCTATCATTAAGGTGAACTCAGGGTGCTCTGGTACCCAGAAGAGAAATGCTGGACCCAGAATGGGAGGGTCAGGATGGCTTCCTGAAATTATAACACTTGGGCTGAAATCTGAAGCTTCATCCAGAATTTTTTCCATGAAGAATGCAAGGCAGGACTGCCATCCTCAGTGAAGACAGTCATGTGGATGAAGAGAGCAGACCCTGCGTATCTTGGAATCCACCAGGAGGTTAATGTGGGTGGAGGACAGGGTATAAGCTGAGGCTGGTACTAAAGGAAGTGGCTGGAGGAGCATAGGGACTGTTTTACAAGCAGCTTTGTATATCAAACCAAGGAACATGCACTTTTACCTGAGGGCAAGGGAATGGCATCATCAGGTTAGCATTTCATAAAGATCATTAAGGACCAGCGTGGAAAATGAATTTGAGTGGAGTAGAATTGAATTGGTAACAATAACTTAAAGGCCAATGGCAGCAATCAAGGCAAGAGAAGCAAAGAAGGGCGAAACTCTTGGTGGAGACCAGGCATTTTCCTTTAATCGCTGAAACTTCTCTCTGCACTTACCTACTTACTGAATTCTTATTCTGTGGGTCTCCATGTCTGTTTCTTCCACTGGCTTGTGAACTCTGCAGAGGAGAGATGACATTCATGTTGTAACTAAGGGTCTTGTAGAATGCTGGACACAGAAGATACTCTGTTAAGTTGTCTAACAAATAACTTATTGAATTAATCGTTCTGCCTCAAAAGCCTGTTCATTTGATAAATGGTCCTTGGTAAAGCCCCAAATCCAAATCATCCTAGTTAGCCTAGAGCCTATAATTAGCTTGGAGCAACAGGTGCTGCCATGCCCTGCCAGCACCGCGCCCTCTCCAAGTCTCTTGCTCTGTAGAAACCCAACATACATGCCAGTAAAAATTTTTTTAAAAAAATAAAATTTCTTTTGTTTCATATTTCCAAGCTTCCTGAAGTATCTTTTCTTTCAGAGATCTGCTTATTTTGCACAAACTAAACCAGGTGGATATTCTTATAATAAAACAGGAGACTAATGTCTAGAGTCACTTTTATTAAAGTGACAGTTTTAATAACCTTTTTTTTCCTGGAGGCATTAAATCAATCGGTATATCAATTTTAGCATTTTGGAAGGAAAAATTTCCAGTGTTCACTAGTATTCATAAATGACCTATTTAGAAAAGAGAAGGTCCCCTGGCTCCAGAGCTGAGACAAATCAGGAGGCATTTTCTGGGATGACGCACAGGACATTCTTGCTTGGCGGAAGGCTGGATGAAATGAACTTTATCGGTTGCTTCTAACTCGAATATTCTATAGCTCTGGTTATTAAAAGTCTACTATTTGACCTTTTTATTCTCATCGGTTTTAAATGTTGGCTATATAACAGAACACTTTTCAAGAAGATATGTTTAGCAAATGCTAATGCAAGATTGAAGAGAAATAAGAGGGAGTGGTTGTTATCTGACTCTCCGAACTCAAAGCTGTAGTAGAGACTTACAGATTTTCATGGAAAAGGCATATTTGTCTTTTTTGGTACCTTGAACATTGAAATGCACAAAAGACTTATTTTTTACTTTCAGTAGTCTTTATACAAGATTTCCGTTTCCATGGAAGTAGGGAGCTGACCAAAAGTAAAAAAAAAAAAAAAAAAAAAATGAAAAAAATCTCAGCCTTAGAATTTCTCTCTTATGGACTATTATGTTTTGTTCTAGGGTGAATGTAATTTGCTTTGGGTTTGATGCTTTAACTCTCACCTCATAGGCTATTTCAAAAATTATAATTAGGATACACCTGAAACAAAACAAAAAGGACTTGGGCTGGGAAACAACAAACTTGCAGTCTAGTCCTAGTACTATTATGAACCAGATATGTCTTCATCAATGAATCCCTTAATTATACTAGGCCTTGCTCTCCTTAGCTACCTAATGGGGTAATGGACCAGACAGTTTGCGAGAATCTCCCATGTTCCTACATTCTATGAATTGAAAATACTTGAAAATCAATTCTTTTGCGAAAAGTTTTGACAAGCATGAAATGTCTTTCTGTGGGCCTATGCAAGGATACTAGACCTCTATTTAGGGTGAGCATTCATAGTTTTGTATTAGCTCTGCTAGACACTCACTGTATCATCTTTTGGGTTGTTTTTAAAATTTATCTGTAGACACACAAGACGTGTTGCTTTCCTGGGAAATGCAACGGCTCAATATATTAGTATTATTTTGATGGGTTGAGCTGGTGAGACCAAGACATAGGTTTTAAAGTCACAGAAACATCACATTTTTGTTGAATCCCTATATATGAAGGATAAACACCTCTTTTTCTTCAAATGGTGTTTATGTTATTCACCAGGAACATGATTGATAACACACAAGCTGGAAGGTGATGGTGTATTTATGTGAGACCCACACAAAGTAATCCCACATGGAGAAATATCCTATAACACAACCATTAAGAAATGGCTTGACCAAAGTGTTCCTTTTCCTCCAAGGAAAAATATATCTTTTAATAACTAAATAATTCATCTATTTTGATTCTTCAGACTAGATTATGACCTGAAGTTACAGCAATACTACAGGAAATCAAGTTTGATTTTGTAATATAGTCAAATGAGTACTTTAGAGTGCCATGTCTGAGATCAATAAGGAAGCAGTAACTACATTTACTGTCATATGATGATATTGATGTAAAAACATAATGGTCAAAATTATAAAATCAATTTCATAATTTAATCAGAAATGTTTATTGATACTGTTAAAGTTGAATTCAATAGCTTCTGGTATGTAGTTAATTTCCTACCTGTCAGAAAAATGTATTGAAATGTTCTTTCTTGAAAATGATTGGAGTTAATTCAGTAGAGAAAACAGTAAAGTTTCATGCTAATAGATATTTCTTCTTTCTCTAACCCTCGTTGGAGGCAAACGCTAGAAGCTTTTTGTTTGGTTCTTTTAAATACTAATGTCCATCAGCCACCCAAGTGGTTGGGATGATCATCCCTAAAAATATAATCAACTGTCTTCTTGCAATGAAAAAGTTTTAACTTTATTGTAAGATTGCAGAGATGAATAAGCAACATATGTACAGAGGCGTGGGAGGGCTCAAAGCCCCCTTTTGAAACAATATCTAGTTAAAAAAATAAATGAGAAGAAAGATTAAGCTCTAGATACTGCAAGTCTTTGATGCTTTTACTTTGCCACTAGCTACTAATTTTGATCTTTATTCACATTAAGTTGAAAGTATCCTAATTGAAGCAAAAGTCACTTAAAGGAATGTCTGTTAAGTGTGACTTGTATGTTTGAAATAAAGCTCTTCTGGATTATAAGACCCTCTCCAGCCCATCGAATTTAAATGAGATAAAAAATGAGACCAAAATTCTGAAGGATTAACAGTTCATTCAGATGTAGGAAACATCTATGTGTTGTGACTAATAACACAACTTTGAGATCACAACTTTGATTGTTTAGAAATTATGATTTTCTTGTGTGAAACCTAACAGTGATTCCCCATTTCATAGTGAATGAAACAAAATTTCTTTATATTGGCATTTGAGGGTTTTCACTATCTGGCCAAACTATTTTCTGGCTCATCTGCTTGCCCTTCTATCACGCACTCCACTTTGCTCAAATTTGCGTTTGGACTCTCCTTCAAATGGTTTGTGCTCTTTTCTTTGTCAATGATCATTCTCCAAAATATTATCTGCTTAGCACTTTTGGTATTGATTCGTATCCTATTCTGCCATGTACTTACATCTTCTTTTTTGACGTATGTGTCTTGTCTCACCAACTAGACGATAAAATCCCTGAGGGTTGGTACTGAATTCTGTATCTTTCAGAACATTAAGCAAATACACATCACATTGTAGTTGCTCAAAGAGTGTTTGGTCAACTGAGTGTTCTGCAAAATTGTTAAGATTAGGGTTTCCAGAGGCAACATTTTGGAAGGCAGCCAAATTTAGGCTTTAGGTGTGCTTTAATTCGTTGTAATAAATCACAATAAAAACTATTCTTAATTAGAATTTGACATTTCTGCACAGGATGAAACTGTGGGTGTTACTGTAATGAAGGCCCAGAAAGTTCACAGAGGTATTTAGCATCACAGTCACCATCAGACCCCTGGTCTCCTGACACCTGTCCACTACTCTTTTTACTATATTGTGTTGGCTCTTAAGGAACTAATTCTAATTATCCACTGATGGTAGGAAAGGGGGAGAAGTTGCTTTAAAATTTAACGGAATCCTTCTAGTAGGAGGTGATGTCCAAAAGTTCTAAAAATTGGTGACAGAAGATATCAAGAAGCTTTTTTGGGGTTGCTGGTTATTAATTTTTGACCTTTGGATATAAAATATTCTTATTAAAACAAATGATTCTAGTATTCCAGCAAAGAACAAAGCTAAAAAACCTGAAAAGATATACTGACTATATTTTGAAACAGGGAATTAGCTGGATATGTGTTCTAAACAACCCTAAAAATACTCTGGTTTCTCTTCAGATCGTATAAATCTTTCGCCTTTTACTAAACAACCCTAAAGTTCTATAAAATCTGCCTTTGAGATTTCCCCCCTTTCTTTCCAACAGGACTGCTCTCTGACCTCCTTGGCCATCTCCTGCCTCTGGCACTTGGCATTTCCACCTGTCTCGATTTATTCTTTCAATGTCAAATTCTCACGTTAAAGATTCAAGTCTAAGTTTTGTTAAGTGTCAACTATGACGGTACTTATACAAAGAGAAAAGAATACATTTGAGCATTAAAAAATTAATATGTAAGGAAATATAAGGGTATGTCTAATGCTAGTGTGAGTCTGTCTACGGAACTTATATATTCCAGTAAAAATGACTTTAAAGCAAATCCTGTTTTTCCATTAACTCTTTCATATGTTTATATGGGAATAAACATACAATTATTTGGGTTAAAATGACCAAAGCAGAATATGTTGGGCTATGGATGAACACATGTGATATTACATAGGATATAAAGAATTTTTTTAGTACTTTTCAGACATAATATCTACCATTCATTGAATGCTTATTATGTGCTAGGCCTATGATAAGTGCTTTATATATTTCATTTAATCATCACAATAACCTTACAATATCTATGTTATGATTCTCCCTTAAATAGGCTTAAGGAATGGTCTTTGAAGTCAGACACACTTGGGTTCAACTCCCATCTCCTTCATTTACCGGCAGTGAGATCTTAAGCAAATTACTTAACTCTTCTAAACTCATTTTTCTCAGCTGTAAAAACAAGAAGAACAATAACACACACTTCATGGGATTGTTGTAAGTATTAAGATAAAGAAGTCATGTAGAGTGTTTTGCAAAATCCCGGGTATGTTGTAGATGCTCAATAACTGTTAGCAATTTTTCTTTGCTATTAACATAGATGAAATTGAGTCTTGAAGACGTTAAATAACATGCTTAAGACCACTTAAGTATTATGATTAGCAAGTAATTGGAAGAACTCAAATTTAATCTCAGGTCCCTCCAACTATGAAACTATTGGGGAGTGAGCCAGGGGAGGATAAATTAGAATGGAAAAGAAAGAATATATGTATATGAGTCATATGATGAAGAAAAAGATCATTGACAAATTGTAACGTAGAGGGAGAATGGTTAGGAATGATCTCCAGGTTTTGAACCTGAACTAATGGGTAAAAAGGGAGCTTCGGGTACCCTTGGACTGGGCCCAGGAGCCTAAACATGCTGCTGCTAAAACTGCCAATGAGGTGTCACCTGGGCTGTAACCAGAACTGTGCATGAGAGGCTACACATCCTGGACTCTAGAGGCTGAAGTTCCCCTTCCCCTGCAGTCCCCATATCACGAGAAACCCCTAGCAACAGCCATGCTATTAAAATCAGAAGCAAAGAAACAAAAACTCCGTTTTTGTCTTTTCTCCCATTTTTTAATCTTCCAACAGATCCTGCAACTGATAGAAAGCAACAAGAGCCCGGCTGGAAAGGGAGTCTGGGAAATGTAGTTTGTATGCTTCCAGCCTCAGAAATACACAGCAAAGTATAGAAGGTCAGGCTGTGGGGCTGAGAAACAAAAGATAAATAACCAGCAGAGGAGAAAACATTATAATAATTAGAAATTTCAGGAGGAATAAATGGTTTCAGAGAAAATAAGTTGTTTTTGTTATTGATAACTTATATCACAGGGAAAGGTAAATGCCTCTGCTCTCAGAAATGAATTAAAAATAGGATACATTATTTGTTGGAATAGACCTATAAAAGTTAATTAAATTCCATTGCCTACAATCATGTTTTAACATAAAAGAAAAGCTAATTGAAGTAAAATATAATAACAGCTAGGTAATATGTACATATCAGCTCCTACATATTTTTTCCTGTTATCAGGTGCTACTTAACAGAATTACACTTTCGTTCATCTACAGACCCTCTAATAATTGAAAAGGAGTCGCTTGAATGATGCAGATCTGTAGGTGCATGAACTGTAATTCTGTTCTATTTCCTTTTTGTAACACACATAGAGTATCCTTAGGGAATGGAACACTGATGCTTTAGCATGAAAAGTTCTCAAACTATCAGACTTTATCTAAACTTGGTGGTAAAGCCCTTTAGTTTCTTCTCGTACCCAAGAAGAAAACATGGAAGAATTACTGATTACTACTACGTATTTCTTTTCCTCTAGGTTTAGTTTTCTTACACTATTTACTTTCCTCCCCTTTTCTTTGTTCAGTTAACACAGAAAGCACCTGTATCATGAGACTCTTAATTCTGAAAGCAGACCAGGGATGCTCTCAGGCAATTTTACACGTGTCAACTCTTCTGTTACCTGCAAACATGAAGCCTATAAAATGAAGTTCAGACTTTGTGGCTGAAAGGGCTATCATTTAAAAAAATAATTTGTCTATCAAATTTTTACATTGTTTTGAATAGAAGAAGCTAGTCTTTTCTGTTTACATCAATACTATTTTCATCCTATGACCAAAATTTTTAATGACCCTCCTTTCTTTAATTTTCATTGTCTTCCTTGGTAATTATGGGACAAATATAAATAACACCATATAAACTTTTTATCCTTGTATCAATTGTCTAGTTCTTTGCCTATTTGAAAACTTAGGTCAAGTTCTTTGTTTGCTTTGAAGCCTTTCCTGACTATCCCAACTTATAGTGATCTCTGCAGTGTTTGAAAAAGTGGGTTTACAGAAACATCTGGGCTTCAGGTCGCGTTAGCCAGGATTGGACTGAGCAGGGATCCAGGCCCTAATTTATCCAGGGAAGCAGAGGACAATGGTGAGCATGTTCACTAAAATGGCTTTATTCATCCATTGCCAGTTCGCCATCTGCAAAGAAGTTTCCTCCTTATCTCCATTATAACCCTTGGTCCATTGGTTCATATCCTGGTGTTGAGTGTTCAAGACCCTCCATGCCCAGTTTCACAAATCTCAGGCAATGGCCAGATGAAACGCTTTCACAGTGACTGGGGCAGATCAGGATGATGTTCATTAATCTCTGTACTTCCCTTCCTCTTCCTGGGCATGTTGTCTAGCCCCACTGAACCTAATTGGTTGTGGTCAATGGGATTTCAACAGAAACAGATTCCTGGCCTCTAAAATCTTCCACAAGGGTCTCTGCTGTCTTGTTTTCCTCTTTTCCTGGGCATATGAACAGAATCCAATAGAGGGCTGCAAATCAGAACCATTTACTGGGTACAGCCTGGACCTCTGGGTCTTGTCTGGTGCAGAGCTGGCTGAACTACACCAGTGAAAAATGAGCAGTTGTTGGGTTAAGAAACTGAGAGGCGTCATCATCATCATAGCAGCCAGCCTTAATTACCTGACTAATATATATATCTTAAAGAATACACATTTCCCCAATTAGGAACCTTAGCCTTAAAGTGATTAAATAGTTTGCTCAAAGCACCACAGCAAGTAAATGGCAAACCCAGGTCTGCCCTACTAGAAATAAATTCATTTAATCTCATAGCTTATGCTGTCAACCACTAACCAGTACTCTGATTGCCACCGTGGCTGTGGTGGCAGAATACCTAGAGATGTTTTAGGTCAGTTCAGAAGATCCATCAACTGAAGAGCAATGTGAGTTGAGATTCCCCTGACAGGTGTTGGGCAGAGGAGGAAGAAACTGTGAGAGACCTTTGGCTATTTTCTCAGTCTTCCTGTATCAACTTTCAATTTTAATAATCTCCATTTAAGAGTGTCAACCACATGTTTACCACTTGCATGTGCACCCAGCCTAGTAACACCTGCCCTGCCCCTCATGCAGCCATGAAACCCAAAAAGAGGACCCCAAGGATGTAGGTGAAAAAAGATACAGGGCTGTTTCCTAAACCTGGTACACTGGAGAGGATCAAGAAGAGAGGTCAAGGAAGCCAGCCCCTCACTTCAAGAATACCCAAATTGGGTCTGAATTTTCCACTGTGTAAGTTTAGGAGGCACTAACATTTTTCCATGAGATAGAGGAAACAGGCAATGTACAATTTTTCCTTTGTTCTTTAAACTTTATTACTTTGAGCATCTCATTTAAACTGCTATATGAGAGCAAACAAATATTAATATAAATGATCACTGTTTAGATTATAACCCACTGGTATTAGATTTATCACTTTTGATCCATCAGGAGTTTAGCTTCTAGTTCTGGATCTCTGTTTTTCATTTCCGCACTGGCTCCCTTGGCTTTAGCCACTGCACTGGGGATGGCTTTGGGTTCCTTAGGTTTCAGCTTTTCACCCAACTCTCAGCTTTTGTCAGCCTCTGATTTTTGGAAAAAAACTTCCTTCCTCTAGACTGGCTTCATGATATTGCTCCTCCTCCCCTAACCCTCTCCCCCAGCAGAAAATTGCAATCTTCTTTTCAAGGAATGAGGATTAAGACAATATTTTGGGAAAGATAAACAATAAGGAAAAATGGAAGATGAAATTCAGAATTAGAATCCATGCTGTATCCTTTTCCAAGTACCACTAAACTTACAAAACTCTGTGGCCTTAAAACAGGTTCAGATTTAAGTTCTGCTTTATTTGCCAGAACCTCTATCATTTGTTGCAGACTAAGTCAGAGCAGATGACTATACTCTTCAGATTCCATTAGCAACATGCAACAGGGACACAGCCAGAGGCTAGTGCCTTCATCTTCACACTCCAAGTTGAGCTCGCTGACGGTGATATTTGGAACTTGATGGGACACCAGATGTTCCAGCAGCCTTTCCTTAATGCGGAGCTTCTATGATCTGAAAGCTGAGTGGCTATATTTGCATATGAAACTGTTTTCTATGGCAGTGCTGGGAATATTAAGTGGGGATGTTCCATGGAGCTCTGGAGACTGGAGTCCTTAGCAATGATTTAGGAAGACCTGTTGCAAATGACTATAGTTAAATTAGCAAGCTGCGCAGCTGATGGACTTGACGTGGGCTTGAGGAGTGTCTCTCAAGCCAGCTAGAACTTATGCTCCTGAATTGTTCTCAGTCCTCCAGGGCTGGATTAAAAGAAGATAAAGGTTCTACCCTAAAGGAACTTACGGTCTAGTTGTGTAAGTAAGATATTCACACAGGAACATTACAAGGTGACATATAAACAAGATGAGAGTGTGGGACAGACTGTTATGTAAGCATTGAAGGGGCTGAAGGGAAAGCAAAAGTCACTTTGTTGTCTTCTTTTCCATATACTTTAAAAACCCCTCAGAGTAAAAAAGGAGGCATCATTATTGGACCACCCTTTGCTGTTTATTTTAAATTTCCAGATGAGTTAGTCATGATTTTCAATGCTGACAACAAACCAAATATGATTGCTTCTAATATAGCATTCTATATTATGGTGCAAAGATGAAAAATGAAATAGGTCTTGTTTGTTAGGGAATTAGAATGATACTTCTCTTCTATAACCCCCCTCTGTGCCTATTCCACCACAGAGTTTTGGACAGTCCTTCAATCTTTTGTGCTTGAAGTCATTTAATGTCACCATTTATTTTATCTTCCTACCTCTACTTCCCTGCACATGTATGTTAGTATCTACATTCTCCTTAGAGGGTCTTCATTTTTGTAGAAGAAGCCAAAGTGGTTAAAGGAATTATTCAGACTAAATTTTTACAGTCAACTTGATTGGATTGACAAGTATCAGGCAATCTGAAAATATCAGCTCTAATGAATCATCTGGCTATATGTAATTCTGCTATAATCTCATAATTTGTTTCATTCATACCCTAGACATGAATGTGATATGAAGACATAAGGAATACGTGGATCATAAGCAAAATACAGACACAGAAATGAGGCATAGTGCAAAAACACTGCTCAGGCTCTGAAACAATGAGGAATTCTTTTGAAGGATTTTAGACAATGTGGAGAAACAGTTACCAAAACCGCAGGAATGCTAGACTCAGAATCTGAGTTTAAAGAGATGATGATGGATTACCCAATTCTTTCTTAAGACCCTATTCAAAATCCCATGGTGAATGAAGTCCTGGTCGACAGGTTTTTCACAAGGTTGCAGTAGTAACTGAGAATGAGTAAAGAGGGGGAATAAAGTTGAAGCTAGAACTAAAGAGAATGAACTATGAAGATGGGTTCAGTTCCTTAATCTTTCAAAGATATTTTCCAGGTGGATCGACTGAGCTGTGCAACATTTTCAAACATGTAGATAAATCTTCTCATCTATCATGATGTCACCAATGACCCTAAAAATCTGCAGTCCATGGTTCATCATGAAAACATTTCATGGATACTTTATAATTTTCTACAAAGGAGGGGAAACTCAGGTTTTTGAGATTTGGGGCTTGCTCATTATGGGCTCAGGCTGAAGTGGAAGTGTATTTGGATTCAACCTTCAGCGTGAGAGTGCTTGAGTATAAAACTACAAGGTCCTTTATTAAATTTAAAATCGTGGGTTACGTGTTGAATGGCCTGCATTCCATCCCATTGTTTAAATTCATCAAATAGTCACTCTGGAATTATTTCTAACAATTGCGATGACTTCATTTGTGTTTGTTTTCCCTTTCTATTAATCCATGACAAACTGTGAAATTTGCCAATTTTACCATAACCAGGCCATGAAATTTGTCATCTCTCTCTGTAATTTACATGGAGCCTTGGCTGTAGATACATCTCAGGCAGGATGATTGCTTTCTGTCTGACTCAGAGGACAGAACAAAGGAGAGATATACGTGGAACAGAACACAGACAGATTCAGAACAGACGTCAGGAAGGGATTTTTTCCCATTCAATGCTGCAACATCCGCTAAAATGTGCCGACTGCCTCCCAGGGAAAAGGTTGACAGGACAAACTAAGGTACTATTGTCAAATCCAAGGAACAATGAAATGACACTCCAGGGAGAGAGGATTACTTAAAAGCAGAGATGTCTTGACAAGCTGTAATGAGTCGGAGGGATGTGGTGGGAAATTAGATGAGTATTGTGGTCAGGAGGCATTTGAAAGTGGAGTTTCAGAGGCAAGCCACCGTAACAGCACAAGAGTTTTAAAACTTGTTTACAAGCTATTGTTCATGGGATGGTAAATTTCCCCTTCTCTTTCCACTCTTTTTTCTCCAAAATTGAACATAAATTAGGTTCTTCCACGTTACATGCATGAAAAGTCTTCTGAACAATTTTTGTTGAAAATTAGACTGGACATTTTGCAAGAAAGATCTTGTATCTGTTTCTAATGATTTTCTTCTTGGTTGGGAAAAGGAAGGAAAGAAAAGAGTTTCACTCCTCAGACAAATCAAAGAGAGTTAAAAAAACAAAAAGGAAAGAGTTTGAGTTTCACTCTCCATTTGCCCGATTTGCAAAATGTAGCATCTTCTTTGAACTGTGGACTCCGAGAAGCAGGATTATTAAAACTGTGGCAATAGCTAACCGACCACTAAAAAGGAAGGTCACTAAGCTAACCACATATGCTATTTCTTCACTGAGGGTATGGCTTTGGTGTTGTGAATGTCCTCAGAAGGACGAGAAGTGTGGCTTTGCTTGAGGGTAGATATGAAGTCTGAAGTGTAGGGGCTGGGGAGGAGGAGATATGTGAGCAATAGCTCACTTCCCAGGGCCCCCACCTCTCTCTGAGAACAGGGAAGTGGGTGAGCAGGAGAGGATCACATAGCAGTGAAGTGAGCCCCGGGAAACAGGAAAGAAAATGATGTCTTGGAGTCTGTCATAGTGCATTTAGGTATTTTTCTCCAGTGAGAGGACACTTTTGTCTTCTGGGATTCAAAGTGACTTATTGAAAGTGGATTGTCACTTTCTTTTGGCTTAGATGTTAAGTGGGAGGTGGTCGTGGAGAACAGGGTTGAGCTGATTGCTTTAGCTACCTCGTGGTTGTTTTGTGCATAGTGACTGAGGAGTGCACGAATCATGGGAAATCTCGAAGGCACATTCAATTACCTGGTTATTGCCCCTTTCACTTTGACTCCCACATCACTGAGAAAGTGGGAGATTCAGATTCCCTAAGTTTTGTCATGATCACATGAATCTCCTGCCATTGGCTCCTTCTTACCTTTTTCCCACCTGTGGAAAAGCGGCCATTTTTAACATGAATAAATAGTTGATTTTCAGGCTCATTTTGGAAAATACAAAGAAGAAAACAGAAGAAAAGATGAATCATGCAAAATCTCCCTACAGTCCAGGAATAATCACTGTTACACATGTCAACATGGTTCCTTCCACTTATTTTTCTATGCTTGTACATTTTTCACATAGTTGAGTTCAAATTACAAATTATCTTCATTAATTTATTTTATCCTAAGTATTTCCTAACATTATAATCTGTTCAGAAGTATAATTTTTGATGGCTTTGTCTTATCCCATTAAGTAAATGCATTAATATTTACTTTAGATTTCTGTGTGATTTCTTTTTAGTTGCATCAATTTTATTGTAAATACTATAATGATCATCTTTGTGTATATCTCTTTGTATGCCTTTCTGACTATTTCCTAGGATAGGTTCCTCAATAATGAATTGGTAGGTGCAACCATACAGTTATTTTATGACACGTTTTTGCCAACTTGCATTCCAGAATGGTTGTACCAATTTACAGTAATAACATCTTATTGCCCTCACCATCATCAGTGTTGAACCCAATTTTAAAGAAAAATTCTTGCCTTGATAATTGTATAAGCCAAGATATGGTATATTGCCTTATAGTGCACCTTTGTGAATGCCAGTGAAGCTGAATTTTTTGTATTTCCTTTAGTGTAAATCACTCTCTATCCATTTATCTCTATCCACGAGAAGGCGCCTCCCAGACCTCCTGCTGCAGGAGTGGCATTGACTGAGGGCTCCAACGGCAGCACTTTGAATGCCACTGCCCTGTTTATGCCCAAGCATCACCACTGACGCTCTGTCCCCCACCAATGACTGAGTGCGGTGGGGACGCAAAAGCGTGCCCATTCTTAGAAGACACAGAACTTCTTTGTTAGCCAACTTTGTCTTTCTGACACTTCTTTAGGCCATAAGACAGTCTGCAACCATCCCCGCTGTGACAGCTCTCTCAGTCTGCCTGGCGCCCTCGTTTCCTTTCACACAGGCATTTCCGCTAATGTTTTGAGTTGAATTGTGTTCCCACAAAACCCATATATTGAAGTTCTACTCCCAATACCTCAAAATGTGGCCTTATGTGGAAACAGGGTTGTTGCAGATGTAATTAGTTAAAATGAGGCCGCACTGGAGAAGCATTTGCCCCTAATCCAATGATGGCAGAGGTCCTCATACGCAGTAAAGGACACCGTGCAGAGAGACAGGTGCTTACAAAGGGAAGTCCAAGTGAAGATACAGGGACAGCACCATCTACAAAGATAGTGATCACCAGAAGTTGGGGGAAAGGTATGAAACAGATCCTCCCTCACAGCCCCCAGGAGGAAACAATTCTGCTTTGATTTCTGATTTCTGGCCTCCAGATCTGTGAGATAACAGATTGCTGTTGTTTAAGTCACTCAGTTTGTGATATTTTGCTATGCAGCCCCAGGAATAACACCTAATATACTTCTTCCACTTGTAATCCTGTCTTTTCATCTGCTTCTTAGACACCTGGACCAAGATAAGTTTTATATGAGCTTTTTATATCTTGAATATTAAATCTCTGCCATATTCTTGCCAATATTCTTCTGGTTTATACATTTTAATTTAGTTAATATTATTTTAATTGAAAAATAATGTAAACTTTTAT
This sequence comes from Avahi laniger, assembly GCA_963575035.1. NCBI lineage: Eukaryota > Metazoa > Chordata > Mammalia > Primates > Indriidae > Avahi > Avahi laniger. The sequence continues at coordinate 76,560 of CAUYSK010007951.1, forward strand.
GTGTTTAAATAATCTGTATTCCCATGGGTTTGTTTGCTTTTTTTCCTTTTTTTTTTTTTTTTTTTTTAGGTACTTCTCTCCTAGAGAGATGATAGACATTTATACGCTCCTCAGCTTTTTCCTAGTTTTTAAAGTTTGGCCTTTACATTTAGCTCTTGGGTACACTGAGAACTTAGTTTGTGCATATAGTGAAATATAAAGTCTTTGGTATTGTATACAGTCTTTTCTCATTTTTATTTTCTTTCACAATATATTTAACTATTTTTCTATATGAACTTTTGAAACATTTTTTTTCAAGCATGTCAAAAGAGAGAAAAAATATTTTGGGGGGTTTTATTGGATGTGTTTTAAGCAAACAAGTCAATTTGTCAATAATTAACATGATGACAACATTTAGTTTTGCTATCTGAGAACATTATGTCTCCAATTATTCAATAATTAGTTGACAATTTTCGGGAACTATTTTAAGTTTTATTTACATAGGTCTCTTGCATGTCTCGTTAGAATGACTTTTAAGTATTTTGCTTTTATAAATGTCATATTTTTTCATGATATTTTCTAACTGGTATAAAGAAAAGTTACTTATTTCCACATGCTTATATCACAGTCAAGCACTTTTACTAAAATTTCTTATTAATTTCAATTTTGGAGCTTTAACACTATTTTTTTTTTTTGAATATTCTCTGTGGTGGTAAATCTCACAGAAACTTTGGCTATGAGAGCTGGAAGAGTCTAAAGGTCATCCTACCATCTTGTTTTATAGATGATACCTCAGGGAGCCTCAGCACTGTGCTCTAAACATTATGTAAGAAAGGCTCTGGAAAAGCCCGCATGCTATCTTCCCAGAGACTCTTACACCAAAGATCAGACAGTGCAACATAGGGAAATGATTTAACATCTATGAATAATTATAGTGATAAAATAACAGCAACCATTTATTGAGGTCCAGGCACTCTGCTAGGTGCTTTACACGAACTATCTCATTTTATTCTTACAGCAATCATTTGAAAAGCAATTGTTCAAGATCACTGGCAAATTTGTCTAACTGGGATGTCTGTCCTTTTCTCACTCCATGAGATGGTTTCTCTAGCCAGTCTTTTTGAGGAGCAGAAGATTTACCAAGTGACTTATTAGAGTTCTATGTTGTCCTCTTATCACCACCCCTACACAAAATACAAAATAATTCTAAAAATCTAATAACTATTTAAAAGGTCTTATTAGCCAGGTCTGAATGCCGAGACAAAAAGGGTTGTCCAGTACTGAGCAGAGTGGTTAGGATGTGGCACAAACAGGATACAGTAAAGAGAGTGTATTGAGTCATATGATCTGGATATTATTCTTCTATTAATATAGTAAAAAATCTTATTAGCTTTTTAAGCAATTGCACTGCATAGTTACTAGTCTCAATTCTCACGCAACTTTTGATTCTCCACCCTGCTCCCAGTTTTGCTCCTCCACCAATCTTTTCTATCTTAGTAAACAGCCCCTTGATTCATCTGATTGCATCAGCCAACAACTGGATAACAGCCTTGACCTCTTGCCATTAAGCAATCCATTGTCACGTCCCATCTGCTCTTCCTTCAAATGGCGTCATCATCTCCACACCACCCCAGACCAAAGCACCTTCGTCTCTCTCCTGGGCTGATGGCATTGCCTCTGAGCTCATCTCAGCATTTCCTCTCTGGAATCCTATTTAGCATATTTTCCACACAGCAGATACAGCAATCCTCTTAAATTGCAATCAGAGTATGACACTTTCCTATTCAAAACTCTTTAGGATCCTGCAACTCACACTCAGACAAAATCCTGTCTTCCTGACCCTCCTTCAAGGTCCTCCACGATCCTGCCTTTCCCTCTCTATCCCACCTCACTCTTCACTTCTTTCCTCTGCTCCAGCCACCTGGGGCTTCCTTCTTTTTTTAAATAAGTTTTTAGTGTGTATATTTATGGTATATAACATGATGTTATGGAACACATATAGATAGTGAAAAGGGTGCCCCAGCAAAGCAAATGACCATATCCATCATCTTTCTTTTTCTTGAACACACCAACTTCCTTCCCTACTCAGGGCTCTTGTACATGCTGTTTCCTATGCCTGGAATGTTCTTCTCTCTACTCGTGCTTGGTTGTTCCCTCAATTCATTTATGCTCAGATGTCACCTACTCAGAAAGTCCATACATGATGATTTTATCAAAATCACAACCCTCTCATCTTTCCATGGTCACATTCCACTCTTTCCTTACTCTGCTTTCTTTTCCTTCCTGACATTCATCACCCGCTGCCACTATATGTTTATCTGTTCATTCGTTTAATTTCTGTCACTACCCCTAGAATGTCAGCTCCATCAGAGTAGAAACTTTATCTGTCTTGTTTTCTCCGTAACGATACTTAAAACAATTCCGGACATATGCTAGATACTTCCTGACACTAGTAAGTTCTTGACATATATTTGTCAATGAATTATTGAATAATAGACTGTATTGAGTTAGTAGTCAGATAAACTCTTTAGTCCTCTTTTTTTCTAAGATAACCTCAATGCATTGTGGTTTCCTAAAGAGTTTGGTAATTTTATCTTCAATGCATAATTTCTTCTGAGCCATAGGATTTAATTCATTCCTCCTAGTTTGCTAGTCTTATAATTTTCTCTCTTGGCTTAGGCTCTGCTTTTCCGTACCTAAGCTTGTCCATACTCTCCTTTCTAGTCTGAATATCTGTCTGTTTGAAAGACAAGATGAAACCTGGAACATTCTACTTAATTCTGATACACATTAATGTATAACCAGTTAATTACCAGTTAATCAACTCAGCAGGCCCTATCTTCCTTCCCAAACTTATTTTAAAATAGAAAATTAAGAAAAAATAGCTTTTCTCCTAAACACTTTCCCTAAGTTTCACCTCTTTCTGGGTCCACTTCATTTAGGAAAACAGGCCTAATGTATGTGAAACAATGAGAGAAAAGTAGATGTTTTACAATTAGGTGATATGATGCATAGACTTGAAAGCTTTCAGAAAGTGGGATGATCACAGAGAGTTTGCAGGATTAAAAAAAAGTTTGTGTAGGATTCTTCTCAAGCTTTAAATGTGCTGGTGTATGTTAAAGAGTAAAATAATGGATTTTTAAGGAAGAGTGTAACGTTATAGATAGCTTTTAAAAATTTAGCAGGGCTGGGTGCTGGTAATTTCGTCAGACCACATGTCTTAGCTGTGCATCACTTTTATCATCAGCCAAATAGACATCAAGGTCCCTGTGAGGTCAAGGGTAGCGTGGCAGTGTTCAAACAAAGTTTTCAGGTCAGCAGACAGCCTTGGATGTACTCTTGGAGGGTGAAGTCAATAGCATCACAGCAGCAAGCATAAGCTAACCATCTTGAGAGATTAATGATTTGCTGCTCTCCTAGCCCAGAGACTTAGCAACAATTTTCCCAAAATAACTTCACACTTAAAGGGAAAAAACGCTAAGCATGTGTTGTGTTCAGGCTTGTATATGTGTGAGCTTGTGAATGTGTACATGCTATGAACATATGTGACTGTTTGTACTGAAAGGAAAGGGGCTTGCTTGTTTACTACCACTGAATCCACTTTTTTCTTTCCTGTTCTGTATATCAGTGAGGCCCTTCTGGTCCTCAAAAGCCTTGTGAAGTTCATTGTAATGACTCTACACAGTAGGGAAAAAAGGAAGATTTTGTAGTCGAAGCATTTGAATGAGATAACCCTTTAGATCTAATGATATGTTGACTCAGGGAACAAGAAGAAACTTAGGAAGGCTGTCTGGGGTTGAAAAGGAAACTGCTGGACACCTTTGAGGAATTTTTGTTTCATAATGACAGTCCAACCTATTGGTATAGTTGGCTGATAGGTGATAAACATTACAGAGCATGAACATTATACCGTATGGCGAAGTTTTGCTTTTGGGCTGACCTGACTCTCATTTCCTGTTTCCATTATGGCTGTTAGTCCTAATTCCTCCCACATCTGCACCCAGACAGATCCTATTCTGCCGCCTGCCTGCCCGTGTGGGCTCTGTGGTGACCTCATTCTTGAGAAGAGGCCTGCAAGCTGTGTGCAAGATGGACAGCCCTTGACAAATGGGTGCGTGTGCCCCAAGTGCACAGCTGGAGGATTGCTCCAGCCATCCTTGGCTCATAGTACTGTGGTGGGACTTCATGAAAGGTTTCCAACATATGTTTGTCTGGATATTTTCAATGCTTCTACACAGCTCTGTTTTAAATATTTAACCTTAGATGAGGATGTCCGAGACTTCCTGAAATTATTCCTGTGATTTATAAAAGAGAAGAAATTTGATCACATGAATTGCAATAGAATGATCAAAAGACCAAATGGTAATCTACTCATTTGCTTTCTTTCTCTCTCTCTCTTTTTTTTTCTTCTTTGGCAGTGGGAAGGGGGGTTCTGTGTAGAGAACTTAGCTCTCAGCTTTTGCCTGATTTGCCAATCAGTCGGTCTACGTGCAGTGATTGAGAATCATACATACTAAGCACAAAGATGAATACTGAAAAATAGGAGTCTCAGAAACTCTCTCTTTAGACATACAGTCTAATTAGGAGACATTATTGACTAGTATGGAGTGGCATTATGTAATACTGACAGCCAATCTTTTTTTTGAGTGTTTGCTATACACCAAGACTTAGAGTCATCTTTAAATGTATTATCTCATTTGCATGCCCTTATTGCAATCCTGTTAGGGGGGTGCTATTTTTATCCCCATTACTCAGATAAGGAACCCACAGGTGATGTGACTGCGCATCTTGGCAAGACCACTCTTCCAGGAGAGGCCAGGATCTGCACGTAATACTCCCTGAGTTCACAGCTGGAGGCGCTCCAGAGCTCAACATCACAACCACAATGCTACAGCATTGTGCTGTGGAGTGCTAACCTCTGTAGGGCACAGTCGGTACTGTTGTAGTGAAGAAGAAAAGGCCTGTGAGGGTCAGAGCGGACTTTTCCCACTTAATACACAGAAGGAAGGAAGCGGAACTTGGGCCTTTATTTGGGTTATTTGGAGCAACCCCACATCGTAAGTAACTCACACTGGGTCAAGATTAAATTCCTCAATCTGTTCCCTTTAAACCAACATAATTATATTAACACAAATGAATATATAAAGAGATGGAGGCCTTCGTTTTTGTCATTGTTGTTGTTTTTAACCCCAATTTCTGCCACCAAACCTACTTTAGATTATGTAGATAATGTCTTTGCTTCTGTTCACAAGTTAAATCCATGTAGGCAACGAAGACTCTAAGTAATTCTTCACATTCTTTGTTTTCTTTTGTAATTTGTTTGTAAGGCTTTATTACGGTATAGTGGTTAAGAGTGAGGATTCTGGAGTTGTACTGCATGTATTTGAATCTCAGCTCCTCCACTCACTGGTGGCAGGCGTACTCTCTCTGTGCCTCAGTTTCCTTGTCTGTACCTACCTTATTGGATTGTTGTGAGGTTTAATAAGATATATAATATCTTAGAAGAGTGGCTGGTGCAAAGTAAGTACTTAATGTATGCTGACACTACATTAAGTGTTATTTTTCAATTATTATTGATGGAG